>JABFEA020000002.1:27718838-27738537 GCA_019775915.2 Cyphomyrus plagiostoma
TTTGCAAATTAGCTTCATATTGCATCATTTGTTTGACGCCATCGGGGTGGATCTTTACCACCCGCCATGCCGGGCCACCCCCCCCCCCCCCCCCCCCCACATTCTGACTACATGTTCACAATGGCGGGGGGTGGGGAGGGGGCCCAGGTTTGCTCAGGGGTCACCTTTATCATCCGGGGCTGGGTAGGGGAAGCTCAAACGGGACCCGGCCACAGGTTTTGCACAGGAATAGACTCCTTCCACGTGCTGCCGCTTCCTCTGCTGTCACCTGTTTCCTGTCTTCCCTTGTCTCTTCACACTCACGGCCTTTTTAAGTGTGGAAAATCGGGCCTCCTGCCATTCCTTTTGACTTCTTCTTGCCACTTCGCATGGTGGTTCATTCCCACCTGGTTCTATGCTGTGGAGTGTGACGCCTCAGATGTTCCGCTGGTGACAAGCAGCTACCAGGATGTCCACTGGAACACGCGTGACTCTCTCACATGCACAAGTACACTTTGTATTTCACTGTTTGCCCCTGGTCTAAGAGGGTGCCACAAAAAAACACACCAATGGAGCATGCTGGGTAAACCCAATAGCTGTGTGGTGGAATCCCAACCATATGTGAAAGGTAAAAGATAAAATCTGTTTTTAATTTAAACACAAAATTGAGTATTCAGACTGCTTTTTCCTCAAAGGCAGGAAAATGAAAGAATATTCACTCTGGTTGTTTAATAAAGTTTTATACTTTTAATTTAGTGGTAATATAAATACACTCTATAATCTTTTTTTTGTTTGTTTTTTTTGTTTTAATGTTTCAGGCGCCTCAGGGTAGGAGATCTCCTTTTCTGTCTTTCTGCTATGTTGGACAAACCTACACCATCCCTTCATGCTCAGTCCAACTTGGTGTGGTGTGCAGTGTGGTGCAGTTACCGGGCTGTCCTGAGCCACTGCACAAGCGAGCATCTATAGGGTCAATGTCCACCATATTCATATTGACCTGCACAGCGAATCACAGATTTTCATAGGAAAATTCTAGACGTCCCGGCGCTATATATGGACGAAAAAGCTATCCGACCAGTCCTGTGACGTGATTTCAAGGTTATGGGCTTCGCTGTCTCCCGTTACGGGCTCATTCAAGGCGTTTAATCTGTCGTGGAAAGTATTCATGGAAACGTCCGAGGTTGATGAAGCCATAACGCCTACAGAGGGCGCCGCAGCCGAGGGAGAGGCAGGCGAAGACCGTACGGAAAATGCGACTAATGGCCAACATCACATTAAATACACGCGGATTCACTTAAAAATCAGTGTCACATGCTCCTGATAAGACTGTGAGGATTCAAAACTTGCAACCAGTTTAATGTTAAAGTTTGCTCGGATTTAATGGCAACCTGCACTGAGTTTCAAAGTGTTGGAAAATGCATACTTACTCTGTAATGTGTGTTGGACTGGGTCTGATTTAATTCATAAACTGTAAACCCAAAGCATAAAAATATTGAATGTAAATGAAAATGTTGCTCTGACTGAGTTCAACACGCATAACAAACCGATTTCGCCCCCCACATTTGTGAGGATGCAGTATTTGTACGTTGTACTTCAAGGGGCATTATGAAGTGTTCAGTCTATTCTGTACTCGCGATTTAACGACCAAGATAAATTATACAATATATATAATCTGCCTCACGATCGGCATACAAGATTAAAAAATCTAAAATGAGATCACCTAGACGGAATGGAGCGTTCACATTGTAGTCATACTGTCGATCGGTTCCTCAACTCGTTAAAATGGTTGTTTTTTTAAATAAAAGTGAAAAGGCTTGCGTGCGTCAAAGTGATAAATATGACCGAGTGTTCGCATTCCGTTTGCATTAATCCGAGTTTCGTGCTTCCTTCGCTCAACCTTACTTTGCGGAGAAATACCCCGCTGCTCGGGCTCCCACATCCAGCAACGTCTGCCCCCTAAAACCCAGTGACATCAGCGGGCAGGAACCAGTAGGAAACTGGGCCAGAGGAGATGGGGGCTGGAAACTAGGTGCGCGGTCCCGTCCGAGGCTGGGCTTCAAAATACTTATCAATGGGAGCGGAGAGGTGCCACTGCAATTAGGATTTTATACGGGAGGTCCGCAAAGAGATGCGCTCTTTGGTAACATTGGGGAATATTTTTCTTTTGATTTCTCATTTTTACTTTTTTAACTTTCAAAATTAACTTCATCCAAAACTTTGAAAACTAGCGAAGAAAAGGCGCATTATTTGGGTAACTGGTTGCCCGTATTTATAATCATTTTGACAGAAGCTTTTTAACATTTCATAACTTTTGAACCTTCTCTTGCACCGTTTTCTCTCTTTTTTCACGGTGTCTCAGTTTCAATGGTGCTGAAGCAACAGATCACCAGTGGAAATTATCGTCAGTTTTCAGAGTTCTATCAGAAGTTGCTCAGCTGCAATAAACTAATTTGACCCATTCATGCGCATCAATTAGGTGGTGTCCAGTTTTCACCTATCAGCGGGAATTAAGGGACTTTACAAGGTCACCGACCACCGTCGGATTTTTTGTATTTTGATTTGCGAGACATTTCTTTGTTAAAGTTTCCCTTCGGCGGACGGGCGGGATGATGCTGCCGGACGCGCAGGCTGCAAGCTGGCCGGCGATGCTTGCGTGCGGGCTGCTGCTGCTCGGCATCGCCGTGAACGGATGCCCGCACAAGTGCAGCTGCTCGGGTCCCCATGTGCAGTGCCAGGCTCAGGGCTTTAGGAGCGTACCCAAGGGGATCTCCAGGAGCGCCGAGAGGCTGTGAGTACCGACGGTTGTCTGGTGAATTTATGAGGCACATCAGTTGTGAACGCTGCCTCCTTTCGACATGTATTTAACGCGGGGACCTCCACACATAAATATACACTAAAGAAATGGAAATACGCATTACTTACATGTCTCAATAACCCTGCTCGGAAAAGAATGTAATGTCGGCGGTGAGTTTTACCTGCCTGACACCTGTTTTCACCTTGGGCAGTTGAACTTCTCTTACCAAATAAATGAAAAAGTATAAGTAAGGAAATCTCTGCTTCAGATGCGGTGCCCTGAAGAGCGGCACTTAAAGCCGGCTCCCTCAATTAAGGGCGCCGCTTTCAGCATTTTCGCTGATACTTTGGGCTGACGCTCGTCATTGGCACGGTAAAAATAGAGCCGATGTCCTCGTATTATCAAACTTTAATCTCTAACTGCACGAGCGCTACGATTATGGCATCCGCGAAGCTCCACACCATCGTTTTAAATGCACCAGCTATAACAAATTAGGGACATATGAGAACAAACTTAAATGACGTTGTTCAAGCTGAAATACATGTTTTTGACAGTTTGTTTTGTAAATCATTTTAAAGTGCTGATTGTATATCAGAGACGGCGGTGCTACTTCTATGGGAATCTGAATGTTTGGGCTACAAGTTACGGTTCTGATGAGAAGAGATGAAATCCCCTTTAAATGAGTATGTTTCCCTACAGACAGCTGATGAAAGGCGGGGGGTATCTGGCATGCAGAGGCTCACAGCACTGAGACAGGCATGCTGGATTAATGGTGGCGTTTCTAAGTGAAACTTGATTTGTGCAACTGCAAAGATCTGGGGGAAGCTGTGCTGGACTAGAGGTCCGGCTGAAAGTCAGCACGGGATGCCAGTAGCCAGATTAGCCTGGAACGGTCTGCGGGTCCGTCTGTCAAGCCTGGGCGCTTAAAAAGGCAGCCCCTGCGGCCTTGATGAGGGACCCGATAAAGCATGCAGCCTTGATTATTCGTCTCATGGCACTTGTGTGTACCTTGGTGCACATGGAGGGAGAACCACAAGCTTGTTTTGGAGAGAGCGGGTTGGGGGTGCCGAGGAAGAGGTTGTGGAGCCACTGTGGTTGAGTTTTACTAAGAGGCTTGTCCTAAACACCCCCAGGCTGATGACCAGACACAACCTTATCATAGGTTCACAGCGCAGAAGCCTTTTCTTTGAAAGCAGCAAAATGTCACCTTGGGCCCCCATGGTAACTGAGTTGGGGGGGTCCCTCTCAGTAGATTTTGTCTTTTATAACTTAAGACATAGCTTTCATTCTGGGCCCCCAGTAGTCTAGGCCCTGGGAAAAAAATATATGTCCCCCCGCCACCCGCTGACCGGGCAGGGGGCGGGGGGGTGTTCCTTTAGGCAAGGACCCGCTAACCCTCACAGACCCTGTATAACGTGGGCGTCGCATCATGATGTGCTTTTCTAGCTAAATAAGGACATCAGAAGCCGACTGGAGGAAGGCCCCTGCTTCTCCTGACCTACTCAGAAGTTTCTCGTCTCCGCCCCTCGCATGTGTGGTTGGACCTTTTCACGTCGCCGTGAACATGAGGAATGCGGTGGGGCGGGGGGCGTGGCCAGCTGGGCGTTGGCTCCCCCTCCGTCGCCCCGGGTCACTGAGCGCCGTGGTCGGCCACGGCTGGTCACCCCGATCGCCCACTCGCGTGGGACGGCCCAAGCCCGGCCGCCGGTCGCTCAGGGCGTGAGTCGTGATGTAGGCGGCCAAACCAGTGGTGCTTACCCAGAGGAAGCCATGGACTGTTAATGTATGGGCACACACTCGCACACACGCAGGCTGGGTGGTTTCTCTCTAAAGTCAACGTTGCAACACCACTTTCCCCATAAACGTATATTTACTGAGTATTAAGAACACATGACCAGCGATGGCAGACTTGATGTCCTCCTCTCCAAGGGCCTCTTGGACCCACTAAGTGTGTGTATAATGCAGAGCAGTCAGTAACCCAGAAAATTCTTTCTTCTCTCTCACACATGAGGGCACGCTCTAAATCTCCCCCCCCCAGACCCCCAGCTGTAGGCCCTCCTCAGCCCACTTTAGGAACAATGCAGGACATTGAGGCTTGCCAGCACGCGGTTTTACCCCCAGACCTCCTTTCCTGGCTCTTATCAGAGCTCCCCCGGGGAGACGACCACGGGAGACCCAGTCCTCCCTGTCGTGGTCTAGCGGCGATGTGGTTACGGCGCCGACTCTGAGCACCGCGGCACGCGTGATGAGACACGCGAGGTAGCAGGCGAGGGGCTTCAAGCTGAGGGCCGCCAGGTAGCTCTGGGTCAGGTGGCCCCATGCAGTCAGACCAGGGCCTTCCTTGCAGGGGACATGAAGGATGGACGCCTAGGGCGGTTCCCTTGTCTTTGTGAGAAATCCTGCTTGAGAGACATATCGAGGTGCCCAGTCACAAGCCACTACATCAACGGCCGCCTTGTGGGAGTGGAGTCCAGGAGTCCAGATGCTCTTAAAGTTCAGGAGTCCTCCAAGAATGATACAGAGCCGTGCACAGCACTGTCCCGGGTTCGACAGGGTTTCCTCTGGCATTTGTGGAGGCAGTACCCCTAACTCTCTAGCGGGACCTGCCCTTGGATTTTCCTGAGTGGTTGTGATAGCCCGTTTTCCCAAATAAACTGTATGGTCCTCTGATGTTGGGTCTGTTCACCAGTAACCTGGTAAGTAGACAAGTAAGCTGATAACGAGCTCCCCAGCTGCGGGCGATTCATCGGGGTATTGAAGGGAATGTGAAGTCTATATGGAAGCTTGTTTTCCCACCCAAACGCGCTGCTTCCTTGGCTGGAGGGGTATGCTCGGAGCTGCTGTAGGCTGAGCATAGCTAGGGGCAGACCTTGTACCTCCTAAAAAGTCTCATTTTTATGTGGGATTTTTAGGTTTGCCACTGCTTTGCTAACCTTGAGGTTTTCCTGCATCAGGTGGGAGGGGCCATGGTGCATCTTGGCACATGTTGGGGGTGCCATGCTCACTCACCGTACAGTCAGCTCTCCGTGTGTCTTAGCCACCTCCTCGGGAAGAGTGCCCCCCGCAGCTTGAAGGAGCACACTGCAGCACCACCGGGACAGTTTTTAAATGATCGCAACTCTGAATTCACCACTGATGCTATGTGTCTCCCAGCATGCTTTGCCACTGGTGTCCTAAGGGCCCATCTGAGCTGGTATTGCTGAAGTAGGTTAATGGACGGCCTACGCAGCAGGAGGCAGATGCCCGTCAGTACAGCAATCACCCAGGGGGCCTGACAGACATTAAGATATTTGGGGTGGCCTGTCATGTCTTTCGGGATTTAATTAGATGCATAAGGCTGACGGGAGGAGAGGGGAACTGGCTGGGAGCCTGAGAGGTTCATCATGGACGTGAAACCTCAGGCTAACAGAACCACAACCTAAGGGCGCTATAAATGTAGAGTTGCTGGGTCTCCTGTCAGGGCTGGAGTGGGGGCCTTAGTCGGTATCATGTGTATGAAGTATGGGGGATTCCTGGAGTTCAGTGAAATGTGTCTCTGGGTTCACGGGAATTTGTTCTTGTAAGGATCGTGGTCGGAGTGCGACTGCGTCATCTACTTCTGCGTGTGGGACACGGGACTGCTGTTTCCGGGAGGTTCTGACCGTTGTTAGGTGAAGCCAGATGTCAGGAGAGTGGTGTGATTCATTTATCAGGAGAAACGGGAGATTTTGGCGGTTTCGACGGAGGGAAAGCCAAAGCAAACTGTCCTCCGGGCCTCGACCCGCACGAGGTGGGAAACATGGCCAGTGAGCATGACGCGGAGAAGGCCTGCCTCGCACATCGTAACCCTGAGGGACGTGGAGCTGAACAATGGCAGCCGTAACGTACAGCAACGGGGGAGGGGGTGCGGGTTCACATCCCAGGGGGTCATCGCTGCTCTACCCTGAAGCTAAATGCTTTACCTTTAATAGCTCCCCACTTTAATTGTTTCCAGGACCTGTAGGCTGTAAAATGTAAACAGTGAGAATGCCGCACCGAGCTTGAAACAGGCAACCTTTCCAGCTCCAGGCTGGGCCAGGCCTGCTTTGCGACCCGCTCCCACGAACCACTGTAACATCCCAAAGGAGTGAAGGGCATTCTTGGGGAGCTTTTATTTCTTTGGCATATGGCCTTCTAGTAAAGACGGCCATTCTTTGCGGGCAGGGAAAGAGATTCAGACCCTGCTATCCTATTGGACGCTGCCCCTGCGTGGCTCTACATTGTGAAGCGGTCCACCCAACACCCTCAACAAATGGGTTAGCCTCAGGAGCGGGCAGCGAGCCGCAGCACCGAGCATTTAAACTCGAAAGCTGACCCTCATAAATGGCAAACACTGAGCTGGTCGCACTCAGGCGTTAATGGCTTTCTACGCCTTCGCTCTGACAGGCTGAATGGGCCACCGCCCGCCTGCCCGCCAGTGTTAGGGTTTATGCGGCTGCAGTTCCCTTATCGACGAAGAGCGTTAACCGCTTTATCTCAGAGGTCTGCCGTATCTCAGCTGGGAATGACTCCCTGCCCAGCATGCTGTGCAGAAGGTGCGCTGTCACGCGGCGATAACATCACGCCGCGGGTCTGACTCCGCTAGCCTGCGGGGCGTGAGGGGAGCGTTTCCGAAATGTCTCCGAACCTCCCCCCACCCCCCCCCGAAGAGCCCCCATGCGGCGCTCAAAGAGGGTTTGATAATGTTCAGCGTTTACAGGAAGGGAGAAGGGGCCTCGCAGCAAGTGGAGAGTCTGGCCGCAAAAAACAACCACCTTTATACCGTTTTCATAAATGTTTTCACCTCTGAACGGATTCCTGCCTGCTCTCCTTTTGGTTTTTTCATTTTATCCCTCTCCCTGCATCTTCCCCTCTCTGGTTCTGCCTTTGAAGTGGCCCTCTGGGGGGCTTTGGGGGGGGCTTGGGCGGGTGGTAAGTTAATAAGCTGCGCTAGTTTGTTTAGCGGTTTAAAGAACCACTCGCCTGGCGGGACCCCATGCTGCTCTGTGATTGGACAGAGGGCAGTCAGCCTGGCGGGACCCCATGCTGCTCTGTGATTGGACAGAGGGCAGTCAGCCTGGCTAAGTGATATCCGGTGCTCTTGGCACCTGCGGTGTGGACCGCAAGCTTATCCCCCCCACTCCCGTCAAACAATCCCAGGGGCTGCTGGGATGCTCCTGGCTCACGGATTGTGCTGGGCCAGCCGTGTAGATCCCTATACAGGACAAGGCGTCTCGTTTGGGTTCCCAGCTGCTTGAGTATGTGTTGTTCTGCAGAGGTCTCATGGGAAAATGCCTCTAAAGGGTGATGTTTCTGGAAAATTAAACCAGGCCCTCAGCCTCTGTCCACCACATACCAAGCTGATAGTCTGTGTGCGTGTGCGTTTGTAATTATTACATTGTGAGGACTAGATTTCCCCACAACGTCATAAACACCTGTAACCTTTTCACATTGTGGAGACATTTTTTTAGTACCCATAAGGATAACCTCAACTGCACCCAAAGTCGAATGCAATAAAAAAATACTTTTGGGATTTTTATTTTGTTTGGTTACTTCTGATTAACGTTATAGCTGGATAGGTTCATCATACTTGGGCTGAAGGATACGGTCATAGAAACGAATGGAGAGTCCCCATAAAGACATAAATATGTGGACTGTGTTTGTGTGTGTGTGTAACAAGAAGTGAGCGTTTGACAGAGTGGGATGTGTGTGCTTATCTTACCTTCTGGGAACATTTCTGATAGTAATGTCCCCAGAAAAATGGCTAACCCTGTAAACCAGGAAATGTCCCCATGAGGTAAATGTCTCTGTTCAATATAGTCAGACTTTTTAACAAAAAAATCCTATTTTAATTTATCAGCTTTCATCTAATTTGCATTTGAGGGCTAGAGTCATTAATTACATACAGAAAAATGAGTCAATAGGAAAACAAAGAAGGGTACGTGTGTGTGTGTGTGTGTGTGGGGGGGGGGGGGGTGAAAAAGAGAGAAACCTATAGAAAGGGACAGGAGGGAGGGAACAAGAGAGAAGCAGCCCCCCCGCCCAGCTCGGCCCAGAATATGGCTTCCATTAGAGGCGTCCATGGTGCCCTCTCTCTAATGCCGGAGGAGCCTTTTGAAATACAATATGCTTTAAATCAGATTTATAAATGTTTATGCACGTTATGAGAAACACACACTAAGCATGGACACTGTCAGGAGAAGAGCCTGCATGCATGTGTCTCTGTCTGTGTGTGTGATGTCACCCTGCTCCCTGTGAGCTGTACCTGCATTTCATATACGTCTTTAAACACCAAAATTGTGTTTACAAGTCAGCTATTGACGCCATGCTGTCCTCTGTTCCAGGGACCTGGACAGGAATAACATTACTCGGATTACCAAAGTGGACTTCTCCAGCATGAAAAACCTGCGTGTTCTGTAAGTTCACCTCCCGCTGAGTTGCACATCCTCCTTCAGGGGGTAGGCTACCGCTGTGGCTTGTGTGGCCTGTTTCCCAGGAGACAGGACCAGATGCACCTCTGGGAGCCTTAGTCACTGGCAGGACCCCTGTACCCGCTGCCATCTCCTCCGGGTGAATGAGTGTGGAGTGGTTAACAATGGACCCCTTTGGTCTTTGGGGATTCAAGGGATAGAGACAAAGGCAGCCAAAAGGCATAAGCTGTACTCATTCTTGTCTGTCTCGCTGTAGACTACCCATGACATTGGCCTTTCTTTTTTTGCATTTGCCACGGGCAGGAACGCAACAGTTTAGTAAGAGATCCAGATTTTATATTGGGATTCCAGACAGCTGCAACAATAAGGGTTAGGATTAGATCAAGATTTAAGACAGCCCCAGCTATTAGGGCAAGATCGAGCCCCAGCTGTTACACTTAAGGTAAGATCATAATTCTGAGAAGCTTTGACTATTGTGGTTCGGGTTATATCATAATCCCAGACAGCGTCAACTTTAGTTAGAGTAAGACTGTAATTCTGGACAGTCTCGATTGTTAAATTTAGGCTTAGGTTGTGATTCTGGATAGCCTTGACTGTTAAGGTTAGGGTTAGGTTGTGATTCTGGATAGCCTTGACTGTTAAGGTTAGGGTTAGGTTGTGATTCTGGATAGCCTTGACTGTTGAGGTTAGGGTTAGGTTGTAATTCCGGACAGTCTCGACTGTTACGGTTGGATCCGTGAGAAAGATTCTGGATATCCCCATCCCCTGCAAATACACTTCAGAATATCATGATTCCAGACAGCCTTGACCATTCAGATAAGGGTTAGATGGAAATTCTGGGCTGACCCAATTGTTTAGGTTACATCGTGTTCTGGACAGACTCAATTGTAAGGGTTCGAGTTGGAATGAGATTCCGGACAGCCCCACGCTGTCCACGTCTTGTTCCCAGCTGACAGTATTGCTGGTGATCTCCTGGACTTGGACAGAGGATGAGACCTTGATATTTTTGTCTGGGTGTGTGGTTTGTGTGGACCCAGTGTTCCAGCTTTTACCCGGAGGCAGTTGGAGCCAAAGCAGCAGGGGCTGATTCAGGGAGGGGGGTCTCCATGGACCCCAAGCTCAAAGCCGTGTTGCATTTCACGGTAGCCCCTCAGAGACCCTTCAGTGGAGCTCACTTCATCGTCTGCTCCTGACAAAATAATGTGACAAAAGACACGGATTAATGACTGTAAAATGGTCACATGCACGTAAACATTTGTATTAAAGGCCATTTATAACCGCCCCCATATCTGCCAGACTGGAATTCCACACTGCGAGTGGCGGATAATTTCCCATTTTTTTGGCTTGTCTTATCAAGAGATGTTCAGCTACCCTGTTGAACATCCATGTGCTTTTCATATCCAGCACTCCATGCTGGCCTAAATCTAAAAGGACTGCAATCTAAACAAAGAGTATCTGTGGAGATATGCTCCTGGCAGGTTTCATCTGGAAAACTTTATGGAACGTGAAGCGCAACATGGGGTGCAGGACCAGGATAACATGGGGCGAGAGATTTTGGGGCTTTGGAGCTTGTGGGGGGTTTGGATTCAGAGATCAGGGAGCCCCAGGTTGGGAGATGGTGGTGCAAACCGCTCTGTTGTTCTCCTCGTCCTGCAGGCACCTGGAGGATAACCAGATCAGTGTGATCGAGAGGGGAGCCTTCCAGGACCTGAAGCAGCTGGAGAGGCTGTGAGTATCTCCTTGTGTTGATAAAAATGTGCAGGTGGGCATCATATGAGTGCCAGCTTCAAACTCAGCAGGGAGGCCTGATTCTAGATGGGTGTGTTGCTTAGTGTGCCCCCCCCTCCCCCATGGCTGTCTGATCAGCAGGTAAATGCCAGGACCCCCAGTCCTCCCTCCCCATTGGGTGCCACTGTCCTCTCAGCCCACTTTTCACTGACGTTCGGAATTTCACAGTACTCCACCCCCCCCCCCCCACCACCATGTGACCCCACCTCTGTCCCATGCACAGCTGCGGGGGTGTAATTCTGAGTGACCATTCAACACATTCAGGGACAAGTACCCAGCAGCAGCCAATTGCTGATGGCCTGATTCACACCCCTGTCCAATGACAGCCTTGCTGTATAAGCCTCAGTGTCGACCTGTCGGCTGGCCATGACGTAGCTGCCGACCAGCGTTCCTGTTTCTTCCGGATATTTGCACATACAGGCACTGCAGCAGTCTCTTTAACACACCCCCACTGAAAAGAGATTCATCCATTGTTACACTGCCACTCACTCAGTCCCCCAGAGGTCTGCATGATTACAAAAAAACAGTTTCCATTCATTAAAAGGGGGAAACATGTAGTATTTCTGGCACCCAGTTACCCAACATCCGCAAAGATACCGATCAGAACCTTAACGACCTGCAGCGTTAATAATTGTCATCAACACCACAGGTATTTAGTTTGTCGTTGTTGCTCTCTCCTCCCCACATAGCGTACGTCCTCCTTCACTGCTCTCTTTCTCTCTCCCTCTCTCTCTCTCTCTCTCTCTTGACCCCATAGGCGTTTGAACCGGAACAAGCTGCAGGTTCTTCCGGAGCTTCTCTTCCAGTCTACGCCCAAACTGGGCCGCCTGTGAGTGACCATCTCTCCCTCTACGCCCCCCCTGCCACCGCTGTGCCTGCCACTCTCAGCTGCTGCTCTGTGGATGGAGAAGCAGTCAGTGTCACGGGTGTATGATGTGAGGGTCGCGACTCGTGGCCGTTCATGTCGGTATCGACTGCCGCGGTGTTTGGGGCCGGAGCAAACATGCACCTGGGTGTGTTTGGCTTGGGCCTGGGCAGGAGGTCAGAATTTTAGTGCAGACTCTGTACTCTCCCGAACTTCTCATGATTTTTAGCCTTCAGCCTGGGATTCACTGTATGTTTTTGGGGAAGGTCACGTGAGACGTGGTGGGGAGACCGAGATTTTTAAATTTTTTGTCTGGGGGGGGTAGGTGTGGGTTGAGCTCTCTAACTTTGTGGTCATTTTGAAAATATTGGCAGGTAATAGGTGCTGTGGGTCATTAAAAAAAAAAAAATGTGTCTATTCATTCAGCAGTACCTCACCTGCGCTGGCATCGCTGACACCCTAATCTGCAGAGGGCAGTTCTCTCTCCTGGGCATGTTGGCCACTGTCAGAACCGCCCTCCCCCACGCTGTCCCATATAAGCCCTCACTGACACTGACGCTGTCACAGGAAACGCCCTCTTCATCCAGTTTGCTTCCAAACTCTGGAAACAGGCTGAAAACTCCAAAATGTGGGATTATAAGCCTGGTGCTTCTGACGATCGGAACGTTTAAGCGCTAGACGGCACGTGTCCTCCCTGTCTGCTTCAGTGCCAGCCGGCCCGCTCACAGCCTTTTTATGGCCCGGCTCTTAAGCTCGGTCTGTCATCCGTCGTTATGGGCCAGCCCGGCTTAGCGCGACGCGAAGTGGCGCGCCCTTAACGCCAGCTCTGCCGAACCGCAGTCCGACCAGCTAGAAGTGCCGCGCGTTGTCGGGAACCGAGGCCGGGCCGGGCAGGTCCGAAACAGCGTAAGCACCTGTCTTCAGGCTGAGAGTAGTGAACGCTGCAGCTGGCGGGAGTAGACTGGGTGATACAGGGCTGTTCAGTTTGTGTGTGAGCATATTCACGTGTGTGTGTGTTTGTGTGTGTGTGTGTGTGTGTGTGTCTGGCCTGACTTACCCCAGGATATTCTCTGGTTGTGCTGACTCACCCTTCCCTGCCTATCCTGCCGTTCCCCACACCGCCAACATTGCCCACAGACGCCCATGGCGGCTCACAGCTCCCGCACTTCCTGTCCGTCCCGTCCTGTCCCGGGACCCTCCAGGCCCTGACGTGTCCTTGTCAGTGATACCCATGGGACCGAAGGCTTCTGGGGCATTACTGTCAGCTCAGGTTGCAAGTGATCGCTGCATGCGGGGGGGCGAGGGATAATACGGCATGCTGTCCCATCCCCAGTCCCTTTAATCTCAGCATAATTATCTAGTTATTCTGCTGGAATGTAATGGGGGGCGCTGGGGCGGCTGACTCTCAAACTGGGTGACACGACAGCCCTCTGCTGTCCCAGAGCACTGGATCCGGAACCGGAACCTGCATATGTCTCAGCAGACCCCCTTGCTGTTCCAGGTTTAGTGCCAGACCCTCTCTCCCCCCAGTCTGGAATGTTAATTTGTACAGCACCTTTAATTTATGGGAAACTGATTCCCCTGATGGGGATGTAGGGGCTGTAGCTCGGTACAGGATTATGTTGGTTTGGGTTCCCCTGGTACCAGCTGTGCTGTAACCACCAACCCACCCCCCACCCTACGGCATTCCTCTCATCTCCCCGCCTCTGGATCATTCCGCATGTCCCGAAGAGGAGGCCTGGATCTGATCCAGCAGTGCTGTGATTTACTCTTATTTACACACGACCGGGGAAGCAGTGAAAAGCTTCCCATGACTGGCGTCTCCTATTTAAAATTTTGAATGATATGACGATATGTGTGTGCATGTTTTTGGGGGTCGGGAATGAAGTCAGCTTCCTCTAGGCGTCCAGTGAGCCACATAATCAGTCAGTGACTCCTGATGTCTCCGTTTCGGCTCCGATATCCATCTCACAGGGTAGGTGGTCTCTGCTCTGCTTCGTGGTCTGGGACGTACTGCTACCAGACAGTCGTAAACCTTTGAGAAGCAGGAAGTCCGGGAGGGAAGGTCAGTTTGGGCGACTGAGCCCATCCTGGGTCATTGCCCGCTCTCAGTTTGTGTTTGTTGATTGGGGGGCAAAAGCAAAAGGTAAATGATTTGAAATGGCTTATTAGTGTCAGGTTAGGTATGTAACTAATACTTCAATCAAGGCTAATTAATGCACTTTCCCCACAGTATATCAACCTGGAACGATTAGTTACACCCTTTCTTGTAAGTTTCTGGTCTCCTGTACCAATGATCTCACGCAGAGAAGAGCGTTCACTTGATTCCCCTCACTGCCTCTGTAGAGGGTGCTGTAGAGCAATGGGGAAGGGAGGAACCCAGTTTTGGAACCTGTGTCACCGCGGAGGGAAAGCCCTGGCCTTGTATGCAGTGCCCGTGTGTGGAGCACAGGGTGTGTGAGATCCAGTCCCGGCCCTGTCTGTGCATGGCCGCTGAGGGGACACGTACCAGAGGCTGGTGGGACCTCGCCCCACACTTTACTGCGCACACATTTACACGCAAGCGGTGCGTTTCTAAATAGCGCAACGCACGTGGTAGCAATTTGGTATCCAAATAACGGCAAGGGCCCTCCTGTGGAGGTGGATTCTGACCTGGGGATTCCTGGCCCATTAGCTGCCTCTCATTCGGTTCACACGCAGGCAGCTGGGGTTGCGGCTGAGGGTGGATCTGGCTAACCCTGTTAGGGCAGGAGTCACGCAACCCCTCTGTCCTTATTCACTCCTGAGAGAAGCATCTAACACAGCTAGCTACCCACAGCCTGTCTATCTACAGGCTCCTACATGGAATATGGTCGACAGTGCTCTGTTCCCCAGAAGTGCTCCTCTGTTTAAAACTGGATCACAGAGCTTTATTGAGCCCACTGGTATCGCAGTGTTTTACTGATACAGAAGTGCTCCGTTGAGGTACAGTGCTCTAATGATATCGCAGTGCTCTACTGAATTAGTTGTAGTGCTCACCGGGTATCGCAGTGATCTCTTGATTAGTTGTGCTACACTGTATCGCAGTGCTCCACTGGTATCGCAGTGATCTCTTGATTAGTTGTGCTACACTGTATCGCAGTGGGCCACTGGTATCACAGTGATCTCTTGATTAGTTGTGCTATACTGTATCGCAGTGCTCCACTGGTATCGCAGTGATCTCTTGATTAGTTGTGCTACACTGTATCGCAGTGCTCCATTGGTATGACAGTGATCTCTTGATTAGTTGTGCTACACTGTATCGCAGTGCTCCACTGGTATCGCAGTGATCTCTTGATTAGTTGTGCTACACTGTATCGCAGTGGGCCACTGGTATCGCAGTGATCTCTTGATTAGTTGTGCTACACTGTATCGCAGTGGGCCACTGGTATTGCTGTGCTTCACTAGTATTGCAGGATTTTATTGATGTCATAGTGCTCCATTTAGCTACAGTGCACCAATAGATGACAGTGCCGGGAGTCTTATGGTTTTCTGGTTCCTTGGCAGGATGCAACGTTTCACAGATGGATTTGTGGAAATCCCCGGCAAAGAGGAGCAGTGCGGTGGGTGGGAGGGTGTCTGGCGGCACGAGAGGTCGTTAGCAGAGATGGGAATTAGCCCGACTGCTGCCATGTCCCTGCTCTGCCTTTCTGATTGGCAGTTTAATTTCACCTGGCTCCGGCAAACTTCTGTGTATCGCAAACAAACTTTCCACTGCTCTGGGGGGGGGGTTTTAAATATGTAACCAGATGTACACATTCTATCTCACTCACACACACTCATACACACCTGCTTTGTTCCCAGGAGTTCAAAGCATGATTGATCAGACACAATTGGTGTTTGGTGAAGCCTAGATATAAGGGCGGGGGTCACTGCTGGCCACTGCTGACTGTTCTGGTGGGGTGGGGGGTGAGGCTTTCAGGAGCAAATGTCTGGTTATTCAGGTTCAACAGGGTTGTGTTTGACCATCCCTCTGGGTGTCTTTAGGATGGTGTCCCAGGTTCCCCCAGATTCAGTTCTCCCCCTTCGCCAATCCCAGGTTCACGTGGTTCTTACATCGCCATAGCAACGCGTGGAGGTGTACTGTATTGGCAGGTTTGTTCCTGGACGACTTGCACAGCTGTGACTGAATGTAAGTTCCCCCCTCCCCATGCTGTTTCAAGCAGATGAGGCCGTCGTGAAGCAGACCGCAGCACCCTGATTAAAATATGTAGACTACTGGGGGGTGTTTGCTTGCCAGTGCATCCGTTCCGCCCTTGCGCTGTGGTCCGCTGGGCACTGGCTGAATGCCCTGCATAACCGTAAATTCCCTGAGGTCGCCTGTAATTTGCCAAATCATTTTGAGGGCTGATGTTTTTATCGCAGGTGGTTCCCATGACAACCAAGGAGATACAGTAATTGGACTCGAATGAGCCCTCCACTCTCTGTTCTGACTGACATCCGTCTTCTAGGCTGGAAGTGCGGCAGGACTGAAGCGGGTGTGGCCACTTACAATGGGCTTTCCAGCTGACCGTGCCAGAGCTGGGCACCACAGGGCCTGTGGCCCATCTTGGACAATCTGCAGGGTAACAGTCCCCGGGGCTGGCGCGGTTGGCGGGCTCGCGAGAAGCCAAAAGCAGAACGGTCTTTACCGTCGGGGGATTCGGCTGTCTGGCCTGGTGGACACATGCCTGTGTAAATACAGCATGCGCTTAAGCCACTTGAAAACATGGATATTTATATGTGTATGTACTCATCTGAGCAGGAGACACAGTGGGAGCCAGTGCCATATGAAGCGGTAAACGTGCCCCCCCCCGCAGCAGGCGAGCTGAACGTGAGAAGTGATGGGGCCCCAACTTCTTAGCTTTCGGTTTTCCTTTAAAATCCTTTAATCACAGTTATTCTGCTGGGAGCTTGTGGCTTCGGCTGTTTACTTATACACGTACCGCAGACATGGTGCAGGTGACATGTTTTGGGCATGAAATGCGCGGCCATGAGCAAGGGGACGTGTTCAGATGCCCTTGTAGGCAGGTACCCTGTCAGATCCTCAGTGTAACATCGTGTGATGCGCTTTGTGGTTCTGGATTCAGGAGATGGGCTCCCTGGAAGTCAGGCATCCAATCAAAGGCTGCTTCTCTGTCTGGCTGTTACTCTCAAGGTCAGCTCCCAGCAACATGCCACCTGTCGGCCATCTTGTCCTCTGGCTGACCCCGCAGCGGGTCCCTGGCCCCTCATTGCAGTTCCGGGGGAGCCGGGAGCTGGCGAAGCAGGCCCAGCCTCTTGCCTTCACGTCTGCACAGCATCGCGGCCTCGCTCCCAGCCTTCTGGCCCCTGGGCCGCTTTTAACGCCAGAGGGGTACTTAATTACAGCTTCCTTTATGGGAGCCGGGGCTCTGACCGCAGGCCGTCTCCCCAGATCCCCGCAGGCGGCCAGGGCAGGCTCCAGTTTCGCTCTTCCTCTGTTGCTCACGGCCCGGCAGGTCGTCGGGCGAGACTCCGGTAATGGCCGTGTCACTCGGACGCCTCAGCGCATCACGTCTGTTTCATGGGAGCGTCATGGAGGGAGGGGGGTGGCAAGCAAACTGATGAGGTCTGGGTCACTCCCTTCCCTCTGACTGGTGCACGTGCAGCAGTTCCTCTTTGCGGAGGGCTCTGGGGGGGCGAGAGGGACTCTGTGGTTTCTGTCCTCGCCGTTTGGCTTACTGTGCAGCCCCCCTGTCCCCCGGTCGACCTCGGACGAACTCATAAAACTGCTTTAAGCCTGGCTACCGCGGTTGTCCCTGTAAAGCACGTCGGAGGGGGGCTGAGGGCGGGTTAAAATGAGCACTGGTCCCAGAGCGGATGTGGCGTTGTGGGTTCTGGAAAGATCCGTGGTTCCTTTGCGCTGTTTTTCTTTAGATCGTGCACTAACCGCATCTGGAGAGCGGAGTCCACTTGTTCGTCAGGTTAGGGTTGTACATGCAGCAGATTTTGTCGTCCTGTTTTCCCCCAGATGGACACAAACAAAAGGGAATATTAACAAAGTAATATATTGGTCAAAGTTCTTGAATGGGGACCAATAAAAAAACAGGTTCAAATTCCTGGGTGGGGGGCTGTTTTTGTTATGCCATAAGAGGATCCACAATCGGGATGGGAAAAAATCCACCAGGCCAGTCGTGTACAGCTGCACTGAACTTATTTTGGGAAACCTGCATAATATGTTTTTGTGTGTATGTCATGTATAATACATAAAAAGTAGGCGTCATTTGATTGGTTCAACTAACTTTAAATCAGTCACATGGAAGTGAAAGATGATGTCATTCTCTGAGCTGATTGCAGTGTAAGTTTAGAGAACGTCTTGAACATTACTGAAATGAAACGAAAAGCCAGGGCGTCCCACTTGGAGGCAGGCTGACGTCAGCCGGGGAGTACGTCCCGGAGGCTAATGAGAGGGAGACTGAGTGCCCAGCGTGGACGAGGCTGCAGCCCAGCGGGGCACCACAGCGCAGGGCTGTACCTCTGACACTTTAGGGAGCTGAGAGATGTTGGAAAATGGGTTTCTTTGGGTTTTACGTCTTATTTAAGCCCCTCCCACGTCGAGTCTCGGCATAAGGGAAGCACCCTGCTCCCAGACTGCTGCCCTCTCATGGAGACAGCTGGCCATGGAAGGGGGGAGATGGACCGCAGGGGATTTTGGGATTTTTGCTTATGTGTTTGAGGAGTGTCCTGAGTGCGTAACGGCCCAGTTGCCATGGGAGCGGCTCTGGAACTTTCTGTGGTACCTTCTGGTCCCATTCGGATTAAATGGGTCACTTTGAACAAACAAATGAAAGTGACCTGGCGTGAGGAGCCGGTTGATAGGACCAAGACCTCGGTCAGTACAGACAGGCGACAGAGAGGTTTTCCTCGGGGTCTTAGCACTTGCCCTTCAGGGTGTGAATGGCAGGACAGGTATTTCTTACAACCTCCTCAGTCCCCATCCCCACGGCTCCTGACACGCCCGTGGCCTAGACACGCAGGTCAGTTAACATCTTGGTGCAAATATTTATGAGGTGGAACAACTGGAGCAGGGCTTCTGTCTGTCAGTCTGTTCTGGAAAATCTGCATTCAACTGGGTTGTGGGCACTGCGATTTCTCAACGTCTTTGGGGCCTGTTCGCAGGTTTTTAGGTCATTTCTCGTCATGATCGTCAGTGACTCACTTGAAGGCATGTGGGAATCTTCTCGCTTTGGAGCAGACATGAATTAATGGCTGCAGATGCTCTCAGGGGTCATGATGTGGTCTTGATTGGGGGTCTCTGGGCGTCGGTGGGTCTTCTCGCCAAGACAAGGTTTAGCTAGATGTCCCTGAATAGCTGGAGGTTGAGCTTCGCCCATAAAATCTCCTCCTCTCTCCATCTGGGAAATCTGATCCAAAGTAAAGCAAATGCTGGTGTCTAATTAAGCGTGATGCAATATTTCTGTATGGATAATTACCCCTGATTTGGGCCAGCCGTGAACGATTTCAGGCTCTGCTGGGGCCTGGTCTTGGTCAGCCGGTGAGCTTATCTCGTTGTGGCCGATGGTGGCCTCGCCATTTCCTGTTGCCCAAGGTATTAACCCTTCACATCCCAGTGAGAGTCAAGCCGTAATATATGCCCCCTCATTAACCCCCCTCCTGCCCCCGATTTGGGATTGATCTTGAGACGCTTAATTACACCCCCTGGGCTTTCATTAAAATTCTCTGGTTTGATTGGCTGCATGGGGATGAGAGAACTGAGATTGATTACAAGTTGCAAGCTAAAGAGCAGCATATTAAATTAGCTTAACTGTTGAATTTGCTCATGTTTCTGCTCTGGTCCCTTCTGTCAGTGCTGGGGGGGGGGCAGAC
>JABFEA020000002.1:27750940-27761530 GCA_019775915.2 Cyphomyrus plagiostoma
CCTGTCTCTGGTCCGCAGGCAAATGGACAGCAACCACATCAGCTGCATTGAGGATGGATCCTTCCGCGCCCTCCGTGACCTCGAGATTCTGTGAGTTCCTGCACCACCTGAGCCAGCTCCTTCTCTGTTCTCCGATCTTTCTTTCCCTTTTCCTCTCTGTTTGTCCGTTTTCTCCTCCTGAGTGTCCTCTGAGCAGCAGTGTGGCCTTGCCGGTCCCGCATTTATGCCAGTGAGTGGTGTCCCTGGTGGGTTTTGGTGGTTAGTGCTGATGATGAGTGTCTGTGAGCTGGTTATGGTAGCTTGTTCTGGTGATAAGTGTCTGTGAGTTGGTTTTGGTAGTTTGTCCTGGTGTTGAGTGTCCGTGGGTTGGTATAGGTAGTTAGGTAGTTACTGATATCTGTGGCTGGTGTTGGTGGCTAGTGCTGGAGATCAGTGTCTGTGGCTGGTTTTGGTAGTTAGTGCTGCCATTGGGTATCTGTGTTTTTTCTGATGATTAGTGGTGGTAAAAGGTATCTACAGACCTCTCCTGCATAGCTTTTTGTTCCTAATCAGGGTTTACACATAGATCTACTGTAATTATGTGAGTAGAACCACTCTGGAGAAGCAGATCTTAGATATCTAGATAAATATGGCTGGCATATAGGTGAATTATGTAGAAGTTAAATACGGTATTATTTGGCTGATCTGAGGTGGCATTCAGCCATTCATTCATTGAACTTCTAATGCAGTTAAATGAACTGCACGTCATTCACACGTCCGTTCACCAGCCAGCTGTACTGTTTAGCACTTTTGGCCTTGCCTTAAGTTGTGTCTCATATTCTTCATTGAGAAATTCATTTGTTCTGAAGCAGTCATTTACATTCCAGATTGTTTTATTACACAGTTATTAAACACAGAAATTGTTATACCGGGCCTGAGTGTGAAGTAAATTTCTGAGCAGAAACAGATAACGCTATTAAATTTGATGTTATGTAATCGTGCATATCATTTGGTTTTTATCAGTACAAAAAGCAATATTGCCTTAGTGCAGAATATTGGTGATATATTGCAAATTCCTTGTGGATGATCATAGCTCATAGAGGAGGTGTGCTGGTTGCTGTTTCTTGTCAAATTATCATCAAACTTGTAGGGAAACGCTGGGGCCGTTTGGAGATTGTTCAACACGGGGATGCTGTTTAAGGTCTCACAGAGGACAGTGTTCCAGGCAGGAAAGAGCAGGGCCATGTAAATCCAGCCGTCTCAGCAGGGATTCACTGGGATTCAGCTGGGAAGTGCTCTTATGATAGGGGGAGGGTGTGTGGTTCACTGGGGTAGGGTACCATACCTGTGATAAGAAGGTTGCTAGTTCAAAACCCAGGGCCAGCAGAGTGATTTCGCCAGTGGGTGTCTGAGCCTTTAATCCCCAGATAATTTAGGAGCTGCCTGAGCCTGCTGTCTCAAAAATGCACGTTGTTTTGGATAAAAGCTTCTGCTAAACATAATGTGAACATCATGACCACGCAGCCAATTTCTCCCATTATCTGTGAGGGCGGCTCACTTAAGCAAGGGCCACAGCACCGTCACCCTTGGAAGTAACGCGTCTCCTCTGCTCCTCTCCAAATTAAAACATGAGGGAGCTAACGATTCGGCTAATGGCCTCCGAGCACGGCCGCCTTCGCTCGTCCCTGATGCTGCTTCGCATTTCGATGAGCCAGAGTAAAGATCGCAGGCATGATTCCGGCACGCTGTAAAAATCTGGAAAACTTTCAACCCGAAAGAAACTACAATAAATTACAAAGTGGAGAAGCAGGAATGGCGGAGCAAGTCCTTACAGGGCTTATTCCAGAAAAGCACGTAGCTCTGAAAAATGAACACAGCTGCAAAAATATTCCGGCATTGAAAAATATGTTAGTAATGATAATAATTCAATTTGCTTGTATTTTTTCTTTGATATTTCCTCAGACTAACGTTGACACGTTTCCCAGGGAGCATGAACACATGACCTCAGTGCATGCTTTGTCTGCGGAGAGTTAATACCTTTAATAACGGTCTTCCGTCTGTGGAAATATGCCCCATTTGAACAGGTGGCTTTATTAAATTTAAAGCACGTGGCCTGTTGCACAGAGAGAATGGCGTGAAATCGAGACGGTCCGAGGAAAATAAAGGACATTAAAGCCACTGTGATCCAGTGCTTCTCCATTTCATTGTTCACTGAGCAGATACAATGCAGGGCCATCTGCATGTAAACAGGGAGGTATGGGACCCACTCACCGGCATCGCTTATCAAAACAGTACCAGAACTGTTTAGGCGTGAGCAGTGCTAACCAGAACCAGAACAGTAACCACAACCCTCTCAGGCTCAAAGGCGGGTCTTCAGATTTTATCATCGATAATCTCAGACCCTGAACCATACTGTTTGCAGTAAACTGTGGTCTAGTTGGTGGATTTTCATGTGCAATGTGTTTTTTGTTAAATAAATGATTATTAATAACTCTGAGTTCTCTGAAGAAACGGGAATGAGTTATAGCTTTTAATGTTTTCATGAACATATCTTCTTGAGATAAGATGTTGTCCTGATGGGATTCTGAGGAATGTCTCCCTGAGTACTTGTCAGATCTCTCGTGAACAATCCAGACGCTGGCTGATTCCAAACTCCTCTGAGAGCCTGGGCTCAGCCAGTTAGGTTCGCCGCCCACAGCACCCCAAAGTGGTGGGGTGTTGCTCACAGGAACACCATGTTGACTCAGATTGATCCCAAGTCTTTATTTTACTTCCCCCTTTTTTTAACATGAACACCTTGCATGTGTGCCAGCATGGGCTTTATGGGACATGGAGACGTTCTCTGCAATTTATTTAGCAGACACTCTTATCCAGAGCGATAGACGTTTTAGACGATTTGTGGAGCATTTGGCAATTAAGGGCCTCGCTCAGGCACCCAATGATGAAGTCATTCTGCTGAGCCTGGGATTTGAACCGGCGACCTTCCGATCAGGGGCACAGCATCCTAAAATGCCAGGTCACAGACCACCTGCATCATTCAGGAGGTGGATGGCAGGGACTGTCAGGAATGCAGGTTCCTCACCCTGCAGTTTCCACTCATGGAACTACAGGGTTACTGGAGACCTTCCTGCAGGCCCTCTTTTCAAGGAGCACAGGGGTATTTGATGAATTACTCATACATGCTGATAATTCAGGGTACACAGTCATCTACAAACCAATGACTTTCATTTAGCTGCGCCATGGACTTTTAATTTGTCGAGGGCCCAACCCACAATTTCGGTCAGCCAGTGCCGCTGGCACGTGCATCGCAGGGAGCCGTGATCTTAGATTCCTGGAGCCAGGTGACGTCATCATGAGGTCCAGGGAGCACGGATGTCTGTGCTGTTAGCTCCGCCACCATGGAAACGGCATTTATAAACCCATGAGATGAATCCTGGGTCTCTGACCCACAGTATCCCCTTGGCATGGTTTTGACAACACGTGTCACACGCTAAACACAGAGACCAGTGTTGACGTTTCGTCTCCCAGATAATAGTCTGGTTATATAGCGTGTACTAAGATCAACCCTCGTGCCTGACCTGAGCAGGCAGAGAACAAGACGGCCCCAGGACTGTGCCAAGCGAAGCCCCCGAGGTGATGCTAATTAGCAATTCTATGCCCCTTTAAAAGCTGACAGCAGCCCACCTCCTTGTGGAAGGTATTGATCTGACCTCCGCATGGCCGATTAAACTGTAGTCCTTAGCTAAATAATGTGGCTGTCACCATGATCGACGGGAAGGTGGGGGCAGGAACAAGCTCAGTGGAGGGAGGGGGCAAATCATCGTGATGTTTTTAAGCCCAAGAAATGCGCCTGCCCCCGACAGAGCCTCCCCCGTGTTATTGCGGTCACGGTTCTGCGTGGTGGTATCACGTATGATCTGTAAATATCCCTTCTGCTGGCTTCATACCGGGGGACAATTTATCATGTCGCTCTGAGCGTCTGGAGGTAGGTGCAGCTTACGCCCGATCTGTCCTCGTTTATGATATAAGGGCCTCGTCAGCGCTCCGCTCATGTCGTCCCTGCCACCTCCACTGCTCCGGGCTCCCATGGGTATGGCCTTTCCATCACCTCCTTCTGGAGAGGGCTCAGGGTTCACTTTCCAAGCATAAAGCTCTGGTGTCTTGGCTTTTGTTTCACTGATCCTGCTCTCAGGCTTATGGCTCATGGTGTGGGCCGGGTGCTACTGGTGATTGTAGGCCTGTGTTTACAGCGAGGTTTGTTTGAGTGAGTGGCGTAGCATTCAGTTACAGATCCGTGCTTCAGCAAAGCTCCCCGTGCTTTGAAAACAAAGGCAGACCCATTCCCTTCCCGTTTGGACCGACTCTGTCACACTGCAACAAGTTCCGCAGAGCCCCCAGATCCTGTAACGAAATTACCCCTCATCTGGGGGCCCTTTGTTTATTTGTTTTGACTTCGAGGCCTGACTCAAGGCCGCCTTGACACTATGGGCACTGTTGCCTCTGGTGTTGGTGACTAGTGCCGCATTTTCCTATGGTGCGCTCAGGATTCTGAAACAGACAGAAAGACGCAGAACCTTCCTCATGTTTTGAAGGCCACTCTGTCTCTCACATGTGCACAAGTAGGGAACCACACTCTTCCTATCCTAGGGTTGAAACATATCATCAGGCTAGAAATCGCAGGTGCTGTGACAGGCGTCACACCTACACTGTGCCCTGTCTGCGCCCCACGTGGTGTGTCTGAAATCCTGCCTGCCTCTCCTCCTCTCCTGCGTTCATGTTACCCCCAGCTGACCCTTCCTAACTGCCCCTTCCTTCAGGCCATTTGCGTGCCCAAGGGTCAGGAGAATCACAAGGAGCAGATAGAAAGACTTTAGTAACTATGGGAAGCCTGTGTGGACGTGGCCACTATACTGCTCATAGGGAATGCAGACAGTGAGCATTGATTCCGTGGTCTCCAGCAAACTAGCATGGAGGTCGAGACTGAGCCTAAAGATAGCACTGTCTCAAGGGCGCTGTTTCATCATAATCACTGTGGTTATTCAGTTTTTATTTGTGCTCTACCAGCATTTCCATGGCATATGAAACCAAAATATTTGTAATTAGGAAACTTAAAGCTGCAGTGAGTACAGAGTGAGACTTTACTGCCTGGCTACAGTGTGTGCAGTGTGATAGTTTACAGCTTATATGCTGTGTGTGTGTGAGCAGTGAGGGACTTAACTGCCTGAATGAAGATTGTGCAGTGTGAGATTTTGCTACCTGGATGCAGTGTTGGCCGTGTGATAGTTTACTGTCTGGATGCAGTGTGTGCAGTGTGAGACTTTGTTGTCTCCCTGCAGCTTGTCTGTAGCCTCGACACAGCCCTTCTTCTCAGTGCCGCCTGCTGCCCTCGTCTCATGCTTCTTGTAAACCAGCCCATGTGGAATGGCTGGGGAGGTGCCTTTTGCCTTCCTCACGGTACAGATTTCATCCCTCACCTCTTCTGTGGTCTTGTCAAGGTCACATTCCTTCCCCTTCCAAGATCGCTGCCAGGTATTTGGGTAGCAGAGTTGTTTTTTAACTTACGTTGCTGTTGCTGCTGCCTCTCCCCCAATCATGGGCCATACGTCACTGCCCGCCTCCCCCGAACCTCTGGCAGGGCCACGTATGAGAGCCCAGGCCTGGCTCAGCCTTGCCGCCATGCAGGGATTGCATTACGCTGTGTGCCGAGGACGTCGCCCCTGCGTCCTCCCGCTCAGCAGAAAAGCCATCCTCTCTCCCTTGCGGTTGTTATGTTTTACCCCGTTCTTACTCCCCCTCCGATTCGGTATAAATAAAACCTTGAAAATGCCACAAGTATGGTAATGTTTGGGAAGGGATTATTATACCGTAAAGTGGAGGCCATTCCCTTGGGGGTGGGGGGGGGGTGCTCGAACGCACATCAGCAGATCCCCGCACCACGGGCCGCTGGCTGGGAGGAGCAGCCTCGACGTCTCTCTCGCTAACCCTGTCATTAAGAGGTAAAGCTGTAAAGCGCAAGTTGCTAGGAGGCGCCATTTAGCTGCTTTCTCAGCGCCATTTAAGCCCTCATCCTTCAGCTGGGGGGGTTAGGGGGTGTCGCTGTGGGCTCGGACTGCAAAGTTACACTACTTACAATAAGAAGCTTCACCCGTACAGATTTGGCACCAGGTACTGCTGGTGGGGGTGTCCCTGGCCAGCTACAGGGTGGGGTGTGGGGAGCAGCAGAGACTCATCAGATTCCACCCCCCACTCTTAGTTATGGTAACAAAACCCCCCTCCCTCTCTGTCTCTGCAGCACCCTCAACAACAACAACATTTCCCTCATTCCACTGTCCAGCTTCAACCATATGCCCAAGCTCCGGACTCTGTAAGTGTCACTAATTACCGCCCTTGTTGTCATTATTGTATCCTTGTTTAGTTTCTAGGCAGTTCTGCACTTTTCAATCTGGATGCACCTGGCCACAGGTTAATCTCCCTCCAAGGGCGTTGCTGTGTAATTACCAACATGGGGCAGCTGGGGCCGCGGCAGATTCAAACGTGGCGCTGTTGCTGTGCAAAACACGCCACAAGTTTAGAAGGCCGCCAGCTCGGCAGCGCAGGCGGCGCCTCAGAAAAGCCCCGGTGACTGGTTTGCGGCCCCCGTGTCACAGCACGGCATTTCAGCTGTCAGGATGCGACCGCGATGGATAAGACCCGCGGCCTGGCCAGCCTCCCTGGAACGTGGTCTGACCGTGGCCGACCTTCACCTCTCCCGCCGCCGCCTCAAGGTTGGCCAGTTGGGGCTTTTTCGAGGAGGGGTAGGAAGGTTCGAGATGAAAATATGGAGCCTCCGCTCCCGCAGGGACACTCCCGTGGCCCCGCTCTGCTGCTGATGGCGACCCCCCGTGATGTCTGGGGGCACAGGGGTCTGAGATTTTCCACTTTCAGAGGCTCCCTCCCGAAGAGCACGGCCCCCCATCCATCAGGAAGGCCGACAGGCCCAGGACCCCATCCCCCGGGCCCCGGGGCCCCCTTTTGCGGGATTGAATTTGCTGACGCTGTCCTGGCCAGACCTCCAGTTCTCTGGGCAGTATTGAATTATCCACACCAGCCCACCACACAACTCCCCCCATCCCCCCTCCCTCTGCCTTTGTATTGAATTTTCTTCCAGTAATATCCATGAGGTCTCAATATTGAATTTTTTGCTTGTAAAAACAGCTTATTAAATCAGATGTTTAGAGATGTCTGTAATCTGTTTAGTGGGGCTGGGGGTGGACTTCTGATTTCTTTTGCGGGGGGGGGAGTGGTTTCATCCCACTTCCACGCAGCCGCCTCCATTTCATTACCCAGATGGATGTCCCCTGAGCAGGCTAGGGAGGGGGCAGACACAGAGAAGAGATTGCCCCCCACTGCCTGATGACCACGCCACCCACAATCTTTCTGCTGGTCTCAGCCGAATCAAGACGTCCTGGTCTGGGTCGTCCACGTCGACGCCTGCATTTGCGGCCTCCTTAAATCCCCCTGCCCCAATGCCAGTTTAAACCCACTTTGCCGTGATTAGTCCCAGGCCACAAACAGGATTTTCAGCAGGAGGGGCTTGTGAATCTACACCATATAGCCGTCTTCAATGAGAAGAAATGTGCCGCTAACAGGATTTTGCAGAAATGACACAGGCAGTGTCACGCTGCCTTTTGGGGCTATTTTTCATCCGTCTTTTATTTTTTTGTCTTATAATGGGTCCCAAGGGGCAGTGAATGGAAGGGAAGCTAAGGTAGGGGGGGAGGCATGGAGCCCCAGAGGCTGCCACGCTGGCAGTGCGTTACCATTAGTGCTGTTGGCATCAGTGTTAGTATCAGCATTAGCAATTTTAGTATCAGTGTTAGCACCAGCATTAGCATTAGCAGTGTTGACATCGTTGTTAGCAATAGCTGTGCTGGTGTCAGTGTTAGCACCAGCATTAGCAATAGCTACCTGTATTACTAATAACATTAGCGTATATTTTTCACTTAGATGTCTTCAGACACATGTCTGATTTCAATTACCACTTCGATTATACAATATTAAAGGATCACAGAAAGATTCTGACATCATGACGGAGCATAAAACTAGTCGTTCCCTCATCGACTGGTCAGTGATCATCTTCATCTTCTTCCAAAGCAAACAGCCAATCACAGAAATCAAAGTAACCAATCAACAAAGTGGAGAAATCCAAAGTCTCAAAACTCAGTCTGTGGTGCGAGCAAGTGCTGTGCAGAAGCAGAGAGGGTGGAGCAAGTTCGGGCGCGTAGAGAAGTTTCCTGTTCGCGGCCGCATGCATGTGCCTGCTTAGAGTTTTAAGAATAATTTAGAGCGAAAGAGTGATTTTTGCGCAAACAGAGGATGGGCTTTCTGCTCGCGAGTTGTGAGACTAATTGGACGCCATACCTCATACCATCTCCTTCCACAGGCGTCTGCACTCAAACAACCTGCACTGTGACTGCCACTTGGCCTGGCTCTCCGACTGGCTCAGGCAGAGGAGAAGCCTGGCACCGTTCACCCAGTGCATGGCCCCCGCCAACATGAGAGGTCTCAACGTGCCCGATGTGCAGAAGAAGGACTTTGTGTGCACGGGTAGGTATTTGCGGTGCAAGCGACATTGTGGGAGACAATTAGGAATGTGGCTAACTGGCCTCCGACGTGTCTTGGGTCAAATGCATCAGTACAGAGGTGCCTTGTTCATCCACAATAGGCCCTACCCAGGCAGAACCTCGCACCTGCGGACCTCAGGCCTCGGTCTGCCCTGCAGCCTGCACCTGCAACAACAACATCATCGACTGCCGTAGGAAGGGCCTTACAGAGATCCCTGCTAACCTTCCCGAGGGCATTGTGGAGATGTGAGTGATGTGTACAGGCCACCCCCAGTGTCTGCGTAGGCCACACCCAGATCACACCTAAATGTACCACACCCAAGCCACGCCCCTCGATCAGATATTATTTTTCCTAGGCTTTGATTACTCATTGGCCCCTTTCTCAAGCTACTAGGCCAATCAGGAGTCCTTCCTCTGCTAGAAATGTTCCCTTAACCCCCCAGGGATTTGTCCGAGGTCTCAAGGTTTAATGTTATTTCCTCACACCAGCAGGATTGCCTGTTAATTCTGCAGTGAGCCCCTGTGCCCTGGGTGGGACCATTTCATGTATAGATTAGCTGGCGAAAGCTTTCTGTTTGCGTTGCTAAGGTAGTACTGCTCTGCATGTGACAGAGTCCGTTTCAGCATGCTCTGCTTTCTGTGTGGGGGGGTGACCTTTCTGGTCAGGTAGGATCCATTACTCAGTGCTGCCTCCCTCATGCCCTCAGAGACGGACGAGTGTGGGTAAACGGAGCACGCTGTGCTCGCGGGGGCCATCCGCTGCCGTTCCCTCCCTTCCCGTTATCGCTACATGCCGATGGGCTGAGCTGCTTCTCCTGTTCACGGTCCCCTGAGGCTCTGAACCCATTCCTCTCCGTCACACCTGGGTGCCCCGAAATGAGTCGTGGGATGTGGATGGCTTTCTGACCCCGACACCCCCCTCCGCACACCAGTGCCTCCTGAGATAGTGGATGGATGTAACTGATGCAGGGTGGGTTTGGGTTAAGGGCCGAGACCGGACAGAGATGAGGCAACTGTGCAGGCAGAGGGCAAGGAAGACAGGCATGCACATGCAAACTTAAATACACACATGGAAATACCCACTCAAACACACTATCAAATTCACAGTCAAATGCATCTCTAAATACACTAAAATACACAATGAAATACACTTGTGCTATATAATGAACTATATAATGAAATGCACATTTGAATACACAACCAAATACATCTAAAATCATATACAATTATGCACTAATATTCAGTAAATACCGCCTTACACACTCTGACTGAAATGCATTCTCACAGTCAGGAGGAGGGGTCCATGTTAGGTAGTGGTTCTCTACCTCTAGGGTGTCTCATGTAGGTCCACAAGGCCACAAAACTGGGCTTCTGTGACGGGACCGAGCTGGACGGGCCGAGCCAGTCAGACAGAACCTGCGTTTTAACCAACCTCACCTGCTCTCCCTCGTAGTCGCTTGGAGCAGAACCTGATCAAGACCATCCCTGCCGGGGCCTTCTCTCTCTACAAGAAGCTGAAGAGAATGTGAGTGTGGAGTGCAGTGGGGTGGGGGTATTTATTTGGTGCACACACTCCCACACTGCACTGGCTTTTTAATAATGTAGAGTGCAGGGGTGGGGGGATTCATCTCACGCTCAACCAATAAGCACTCTGGGGCAGCTACATGTGAGGAGGCGCTATGAACCACGCAGTATAGTGTGATCTCATCATTGAATGCCATGGATGGAAGGATGGGCGTTGCCCCCAGCTCCACCTCCTTCCTGATCATGCCCCCGCCTCCAGTTGTACCTCATTACTGACCATATCCCGCCCCCAGCTGTACCTCATTACTGACATGCCATGCCCCAGCTGTACCTCATTACTGACCATGCTCCGCCTCCAGTTGTACCTCATTACTGACCATATCCCGCCCCTAGCTGTACCTCATTACTGACCATGGGCCACCGCCGGCGGGGCCGGGTGGGGGGGGGGGGCGCGCGGGCGGGGGGGGGGGGGTGGGGGGGGGGG
>JABFEA020000002.1:27776310-27787396 GCA_019775915.2 Cyphomyrus plagiostoma
AACAGTTGATTTCCCAGTTGATTACTTTTAAACAGCTGTCCACTGTAGTGACCGCTATGCGCCAGAGGGTTAATGGAGAGTCCCCACAACTATATGAATACAAACGTGTGTGCATTGTGCGTGTGTGTGTGTGTGTGTCTGTGTGTGTGTCTATGCCCTTCTTAGCCAGCCATGACCCCAGACTTATTAAAATGTGTGAAAAGGGTTTGATCTGTAGAGGGTGCAGGGAGAACTCTGATCGCAGGATGTAAATGCAAAAATCCAAAGTTGTGCTGGAAAATCAGCCAGTCAGTCAGTCAGAAAGCGACAGGCCCTGAGTGTGACAGTAATACAAAAACAGAGGCGTCGATACAGATGGCGGCGTGTGATGTGAAGAGATGCTGGTACAAATGGTTATTCTAAAGCCCCACCCAGCCATTCTAACCCACCACCCCCTACTTCACAGGGCCGCAACTGTGAGGTAGCCATCAATGCCTGCATCAGCTTCCCCTGCCTCAGTGGCGGGACCTGCCATGTCATGCCAGGCCAGGAGGACCAGTTCAGGTAGGTCCATTGACAAACTCTTACATGTAGAACCAGTTTTTCTGTGCCCTTACCTCCAATTACATTCATCCTCTTCCTCCCAGTTGCATCAGCCTGGACTGGGTGTTGCTTCTTTTCCCTGAGACCCAGCTGTCCCATAGGCAGGGAGAGTACCGCAGTTTCCCGTCACACCCTTCCCTCTCTCTCACTCTCCCGCCGTGCAGCTGCGTGTGCCCGCCTGGGTTCGAGGGCCAACGCTGTGAGATCAATCCCGACGACTGTGAGGACAATGACTGCGAGAACAACTCCACCTGCCTGGATGGTATCGACAACTACACCTGCGTCTGCCCCCCCAACTACTCAGGTGGGGCCCAAGTCAGGGGCCACACGGGGTTCCAGGAAAAGTCCAGACAGCACTAGCCAGCTTGTGGTGCAGATTCAATGGACCGCTGTGACCTCGAGGATGGGCGGGGCTCTGGCAGCCCATTTTGGCAGTAATTACAGGACCTGGTGTTGCTGGGGGTATGGAGCTTGACACAAATGCTTGCTGGGCACTTTTTATGTTTAAAGAACCGTCCCGAAACGGACTCTGGCTTTTGTCCCGCTGTCACAGCTGCCTCGTCGGGCCTCCTGTTGCTGCCGGATACATACCCTGTTATTAGTTACATTGAGACAGGGAGTCTGCCTGGGCACTGGGAGGAGCCCTTGCTGATGATGTCACATCAAGGGCTAGAGTCTGACCAGCAGGGGGTGGAGTCATAGGGGCAGGGGCTGAGCCAAGGGGGCGGGGCCGAGTGGCCGCTGAGCAATGTAGGGTGTTAATTACTTGGTAATTGAAAGACAGAGAAGCCATACGATACCCCCGTGTTTTGTGTGAAACGTGTCATAATTCCAGCTGGATCATCACTGAGTGACAGACTGGTCATGTTACGGTCAGCAGCTGTCAAGTTAGGGCCGGCTGTTCTCTTTGGGGTTCATGTAGCTTGTAGGCCCTTGCAGTCCATTGCTAAGGAGCAGTGGGATCAGGGTAACATGCACACCTTTCACCAGACGGTAACCTAATTACAATGCAATGGTAACCATACCAACCGGTAATGGACACGGAAGGTAAGGCGATGATGTATGACTGTAACATGTGTATAGTGTGCGGAGGGATGTATTACGCTATTTTGAAGCTCTATGAGACAGATTTAAGGAAACATTCCTTATGTGGAGAAACTCAAAACTGAACTTAAGTGTGATGTACAACCTTTGCTGAGTCATATTAATCATGGATGAACCTGCGTGACATCTGGGATTTGAAAACTATTTCTCCAATCCCCCCGCGCACTTTGTCAGGAGTCAGAGGAGAAGTCAGTTCGGTGTTTCTGAAACAATCAGCACCCCCACGTCTCACTGTGTGTGTGTCCCTGCAGGTGACCTGTGTGATGAGGTCATCGATCACTGTGCCCCCGGTTTTGACCCCTGTCAGCACGACGCCAAATGCACCACCCTCGCCAAAGGCTACAGGTCAGCGCTCCCAGCCTCCCACCGGGCTGGGCTGTCTGCGGGGCTTTGCCGTGTCACCAGCCAGCAGCTGAGGCTCTGCATGTGTCCCCTAGGTGTGAGTGTCCCCCGGGCTACGTGGGTCAGAACTGCGAGCAGGATTACAATGACTGCCTGGAGAACAAGTGCCAGCATGGGGCGCAGTGTGTCGACGCCATCAACGGCTACACCTGCATCTGTAAGGAGGACTTCAGGTGGGTTCGCAGCCCCCAGGGCCCTCTGCTCTGTGTTTAGGACCCTGTACAAAGAGACACAGATTTCTCAGTCTGAAAACGGTGAGGCCCCTGGCAGAGCAGTGTGCAGCGAGGCCCCTGACAGAGCAGTGTGCAGCGAGGCCCCTGACAGAGCAGTGTGCAGTGAGGCCCCTGGCAGAGCAGTGTGCAGTGAGGCCCCTGGCAGAGCGCCGCCGTACAGGAGAACCAGTGGCAGATCCCAACAGAAGCAGGGTCGTCCTTCTGTGACAGCCCCCCCCATGACACACACACACACAAGGCGCCGGAGGCGGCCCAAGGAAGTCATGCGGGAAAAGAATGCAATTCTTTATTGGTAAGTGTGTGAGACAGGCGGCAGGATGGGGGCGGCCCTGGACAGGGGTGCTGAGTGAGGGCTGGGGGTGGACCCGGGGGGTGCTCACCTTGTGACCCTGGCAGAAATGCGATCACAGGGCCGTTCTCTGGGCTCTCAGGTGGCCACCCGTCCTCCACATGCACCAGTGCCATGCGCCATACTGGTTCACGCCTGGAAATCTGCATCACAAAGGCATCAAAGCACAGTCTGGCTTTAGGAGCACATTCCACAGTGACCCAAACAGTGAATTAGGGTTTCATAAGTTGCAGTGCTGGAAGGCAAAGGCTAACACTAATGCTAACCCTGAGCACTCATTGTGTTTGTCCCCAGCGGGCTGTTCTGTGAGGTCCCACCTCCCATGATCCTACTGCAGACCAGCCCATGTGACCAATTAGACTGCCAGAATGGGGCGCCGTGCCTGCTGGTCGCTGAGGAGCCCCTGTGCCGCTGCCTGCCCGGATTCTTCGGCAGCAAGTGTCGCAAGATGGCCGCCGTGCACTTCCTGGGCAAGGACGCCTACGTGGAGTTGCCGGGTGCCAAGCCTCGCCCCACTGCTCAGATCTCGCTCCAGGTAGTGCCCCGCCCCCACACTGCCAGGACCACGTCACATAAAGCAGGAAGTGCCAACAGGAAGAGGGGAGACAGCAAGGGGGCGGGGCACATGGGCACAAGTCTGCAGTCACATGGCCTGACATTATTAGAATGACACCTTTCGTCCCACTGGAACAAGCAGTCCATCTACAGGGACACTCGTCATGCTAATGAAGTGTGGCGCGAGTCATTATCACTGCAGCCACTTAGAAATGACTCGGGACAATCTCGTTTGCACCGAGGTCTCATTAATTTAAGGCAGAGGGTGTTTAAGAATAACTGGCAGCTAGCTTAGCCACAATCCAAGGCCACTGGTGGCCTGTCTATCTCGGCTTAGGCAGATGCAAAGTCAACCGTCACCCTAAAATTCTCCAGGGAGAGTCTCCGAGTCGCTTCTTATTGCCATTGAGAGTGGCGTTCTGCTGGTGGCTGTGGGGCAGACCCATCCGGGCCCCTCTCAATGGTGGCACCAGTCATTTAACAGCCTTTATTTTCAGTGCTATGGCCCCGCTGCATGTCACCAGCCTAGTGGAGAGCCACCGTCATGCACGCGTTGTTGGCGCCCTGTGTGTGAGTCCGGGACGCGCAGACAGGCACTCTGACCGCTGCCGCCACCCTCTCACAGGTCGCCACGGACACAGACAACGCAATACTGCTGTACAAAGCGGACCAGGACCCTCTGGCTCTGGAGTTGTACCAGGGCCACGTGCGTCTCGTGTACTACATCGCTGGCTATCCACCCACTACTGTGTACAGGTCAGTACACGCACACTTTTCCTAGCATGCTGTACTTATATCCCCAAGTGCCTGATAGGTGCAATATAAGCCTCCTCTCCATCCTCCTATGTTGGAGTCACTGTTTATGTCAGAAGCTCACGTACGCTGGACATAAGGTGAACTCTGTTGCTGATATGTTTAAACTCTGCTGCTGGCTCTTCCCCCGTTTCTCTGTAATTCAGTCTGGCTTGGCTCATTTGCTTCCCCGTCTCCACAGCCTGACATCACGCCGCAGGCCTTTTGGCAGGGCGCGGTCCCATCGCGGCCGTGGGGTGGCGGTGGTGGGGGACGGGGGGGGAGGTGCTGGGGCTGTCCTGCTGCGTTATGCTGATGAAGGTCATGGAGGAGTTAGCTGTTAGCGCTCAGTTAGAGGTTTGCATGGAGTTAGCAGTTAGCACTCAATCAGAGGTTAGCCTGGAGTTAACACTTAGCGCTCAGTCAGAGGTTAGCCTGGAGTTAACACTTAGCGCTCAGTCAGAGGTTAGCCTGGAGTTAGCAGTTAGCGCTCAGTTAGAGGTCAGCCTGGAGTTAGCGGTTCGTGCAGAGTTTGTGTATAGTGCTGATTCTGGCAGAGGAAGAGCAGGCGTCTTCCTGCCTTTTGCAGCTCTACAATGGCATTCGATTTGAGACCCCGCTGTGTACCACCTATTAGCTTTCAAGGTAGAGCCCAAGGGCCTCCTCTGGCTGCTCCTTCAGGCTTGAGAAGAAGCAGGAAAAGCTGTATGGAGCAGATCCTGCATCCCAGGAAGTGGGGAGGGGGGGGGGGTGTGTTCACTGCCACTGTAGCACAACCACCCAGCACCTGGACGGATTCTTCAGGAGGTACAGAGGCAGTGCAAGGACAGACCGGTCTCTGTGAGGGAGGCCTTACAGCTGCAGGCTGGGAAGGAGGGCAATCTGGGGCCAGTGGGTCATGGGGGTCTCATCAAAGACGCATGATTAAGGTGAGATGAACCCCCACCTGCACGGGCCTTGTGGGACCGTGGCCCTTCCCCAAAATGTCACTCGGAGTCCTTTATTAGTTTAAGGAACAACATTGGCAGCAGGCCAGGGGAACAGGAGGCCAGCGGTCAGTACCCACACCCTCCCAAAACTGATCGTGAAACAACCTCCCCCCTTCCGAAACGTGGGTCAGCACCATGGGGTCTGAAATGCTGGCAGCTGAGCTAAATTATTAAGGGAGGCAGGGAGCCCATGTCAGGCGGCACTGTCAGAGGCGCCGCCTTAAAGAGGGGCTCCACCTTAAAAAGAGGCTCCGTCTTAAAGCCGGGCACAAAGACCTGGCAGCATAAACAGCCGCCAGCTCGTGTGGATCAAAGTGACAATTTACAGGCCCGCTGCCACCCCAGCCGGACGTGGCCAAAGTCTCACCACACGCAGAAGGAGAATGGCTGCAGTGGTAGAGTTTAGCTGCCTTGGGATCCCCATACACGGTGATATCCAGAGATCCTCCCGTACCTCACTGTGCCCCCAGGCTCCAGGAGGTCCCGCTAGGCCTCAGCCCCAGACACCACAGAGAGGGCCACTCTCTTCTGAGCACACTGGGGTTACGGATGCTTTCGGTCACGGCGCTGCCTGTCTCCAGCCACTCTGGCAGGGCCGCCTGGAAAGAGCGTGATGGTGTTCCACGATAGTGCCGGGTAATTGGGCTCAGAAATGTAAACATGTCCGCGGGGTTGCTGCTGCAGATAGGGCCAGCAGATAAAGGCGCCGGTAATTGTTCTGAAGTTTGTGTATGTGTCATTTACAGCGTGGTTTTCACTCCCCGCTAAGGGGAAATTGCCTTCCGCCAGAATGAGGGGACCTGAGGCCGCCAAGACCTTCAACGGCTTTGTGTTTATTTTTCTTGAATTCCATAATGGACCACTTTAAAGATCAAAGACACCACCCCTCCCCCACCCACCAAAAAATATATCTTGGCCTGTAGAAACTTCCCGCCTGTCAAAACATAGACAAAGCCCAGTATTGGCAGGAAGTCCAGTTGTTGGAAAAGACACTGTCATGTTGGTCCGGGGATCTGCTGCCCTCTAGTGGTGAGACAACGAGCTATGCAGCACTTTGGTCCCTGTACCCCCACCCTGAGCTCATGGGGCGTGTTGGTAACACGGAGTAAAGTCTGGCTCCACCTTCTTTTCCCCTTAGAGATACCTTATCTCATTTTGAAACACGCTGCCCCCAACTTTTAGGATTTGATTTACACTAAAAAGCAGCTTTCAAACCCAGAGACACTATTTACCAGAGGTGGAAATTCCAGGTCCAGAAAGTACAAATCCAACTAAGATTTTGTTTCAGCCAATCAGCTGAGTCCTCTGCTGTGACTGTGACTCATTACGCTCAACTGGTTGGTTGAAAGTAAATCATGGTCTGGATTTTTACTTTCTGGACCTGAAATTGCCACCTCTGCTATTTAGACATGGCATGAAGCAGCCTGCCCAGACGGAGCCTCGTCCTGGCTGCAGAATCCCGTCTCGGCCTCGGGATATAGTTGCAGACACTGTAATGTGAACCATGCTTTCATCTGCTCTGTGTCTTTGTTTAGCTTGAGCCTTTATAAACTGTGGGCAGGAGCTAGATTGTTTATCTACAAACAGAAAAGGGCCAACTTCCTCCCTGTGACCAAACGTGGAGCTTTTCTGTGTACGAACAACGTCTTCGGGGTTTTACATTCACAGCAGTGGTAATCTCTATTTATACTGCCGGCTTGTTTGTGTCTTCTGTGTCAGCCCTCTGAGCTCAGTTACACCCATAGTATGGCAGTGATGTTGTTACAGTGCCATCTGCTGGCCACGCTGGTTAAGTTCAGTTTCAGCAGTGGAGCTGAGAGCTGGAGCTTTCGACAAGCAGTGTGTGAGGATGCTGAGTCTATGATTTCAGACTCACCAGTCCAAATCCCAGGGTCAGCAGAGTGATTTCACCATTGGGCCCGTGAGCAAGACCCTTATCCCCCTATTGCTCCAACAGGAATATGTACATTGCTCTGGATAAAAGTGCCTGCGAAATAAATACAATTGTAAATGGTTGCCAAATGTCCATGCATTTACAGTCTGTTAATGGGTCCTGCACTGTGGGTCAAGGTAGAGTGATGTTACGGGGGGCCTGAAGAGAGCAGATGGGCTTATTTTCTGTGTCTGTGTTAGACGGCTGGGGTCCCCTGTGTCTCATTGCTCTACAGCACCACCTACTGTCAGCTGAGTGCCTTGCAGGACTGGGTGTGAAACTGTAAAGTGTTTTTCTCTACCAGTGTCACATCACTCACATCATGGATCGAAATTCTGAGACCAGCTTTTCTTGGAAATAGAACTGAGGTAACACAGGAAACGCAGACTACAATGGGGAGGAGGGCAAACCAAAGGGGCTGTGAAATCCATACCCATCTTCTGCTGGGCAGGCTTAGGGGATAATTGGCCTTGTAAGTAAAAGCAGCATGTGTCAGTTAGTGAGCATGTGACATTGTATGTGCGGTGTGTGAGTCCCGGGCCCTAGCCACGCCATAGGCAGGGCTGCTCTAATACACAGGCTTACCCACCCTGAAGCCCAGGGGCCTCCCCTAAAAAGAGACCTCAACTAGCCTTCCATGCATCCACCCATCAACCCCACAATGATATCATGTAAACTCCACACATGTAACACAGGTGGAGGCTCGAACCCAAGTTCCAGAGGTATGAGGCACCTCTCTGCCACTGTACCACTCCATCAACTAACCTTGTTTAATAAAATTTACATCATAAAAACTACATCATCATAGAAAACAGGGGGGTTCTGACAACTGAAATAGCCCAGGAGCCCCTGATCATGTTAGCATGCCTCTGTTGACCTCGGGGTTTTAGAATGCCTCTGTCAACCTCGGGGCTTTAGCATGCCTCTGTTGACCTCGGGGCTTTAGCATGCCTCTGTCGACCTCGGGGCTTTAGCATGCCTCTGTCGACCTCGGGGCTTTAGCATGCCTCTGTCTGCAGGGCTTTGTTTCAGAAGTCAGATCAACCTGATTGGTCTCATTGTTCTTTGTATTGAACGTAAAGCTGTCATGCAGGGGCAGGGAGATGCTAGAGTTAGGGTTCCTTCTGGGGTCCTACGTGAAGTTTGAGATGCTGAGCCCTCTCCCCCTGTCCTCCCCAGATCACTGGGGGGTATAAATGTTAATATTGATGTTGTATATGATGACTTTAGCATGAGTGGCTCCACAAAAACAGGAATAAGACAGGAAGTCCAGAAGCTGCATTATCTGTATGTTTATATGATAAAAAATCTCTCTTTCTCTATCTTTCCCTCTCTCCCCATCTATCTTTGTCACTCCTACCTGTATTTCCCTGTCTGTCTTTGTTCTCTTTCACTCTTACTCTTCCCCTCTCTTTTTCTTCTCTTTCCGTTTCTCTTGTCTCTTTTCCCCTGTCTTTTTCTCTCTCATTTTTTCTCTCACTTTCCTGCTCTGCTGTCTTTCCCTCTCTTTTCCTCTTTCTTTTTGTCTGTCTCTTTCCCATTGTTTCTCTGTTCCTGTGTTTTTGTCTCTTTCTTTTCCTTTTCCCTGCTTCCCTCCCTTTCCCTCTTTTCATATCTTTTCATTTATCTTTTCCTCTTTCCTCCATCCTTTCATCTCTCTTTCCCCCTTCCCACTCTTTTTTCCCGTGTCTCTCTTTTTCTCTGCCTTTTTGTCTCTCTGTCACTCTCTTTCCCGCTCTCTCTCTTTCCCTCTGTGTCTTTTCATGTCTTTTCCAACCTTCCCACTTTTTCCCGCTCTGTTGTTCAGTGACGAGACCGTAAACGACAGCCTCCTCCATACAGTCGAGCTTCTCATGCAGAACCACACCTTAGTTCTGGTGGTGGACAACGGCGCCCCCAAGAGCCTGGGAAAGCTATCGCGACAGCCCTCAATCGACCACAGCACGCACCTTTATGTCGGAGGTGAGATCTGAATGTGTACGTGCATACACACAGTGTTTGTTTCTTCAGGAGTAATCTTAATGTTCCGCACAGAGTGTGTTGCACCTTTACAGATACCTTGTAAAATGCCCCCCAGCCCGTCACTGACTTGCTAAATTTGTGTCTCCCCTCCCAGGTGCACCACCTATGGTGGGGGCTCCAGCTCTGCGGCAAAGCGGCTCCCACGCATTCAGAGGCTGCATCCTGGATGTGAGAGTGAATGGCGAGCTGCAGGACCTGGGCGCCGGCCGCCGGGGGAAGCAGGATGTGCAGTCAGGCTGCCATTTATGCAGTGTGTGCGGGCATGGGACCTGCCGTCAGCGGGGTGACACCGGGGTGACCTGCGAGTGCCCGGCTGGCCGTGGCGGACTCCTCTGCGACCACAATAATGCGCCCAGTCCCTGTCTGGCCAGCAGGTAGCACGCCGCTAATCAGGGACAGTTAATAGCAGCATCTGTAACACAACTAAAAATAATGTCAGGCTGTTATGCTAACTCTTAGATATTATTAGGCTGTGCTTGCAAACTGCATACAGCAGCATACTTCCTCCTCCGTCTCTCATCCCACAGTCTCTTTTACTCACACTCTACCTACTCTGTCTCTCTCTAGGCATTGTCTTGCTCTTTACACAGTCTTTTTGTACTCTGACTGTCTCTCACTTTACCCATTGTCTGTCTCTCTACTCACTCTCTCTCTACTCAGTCTTTATGTCTCTCTCTACCCATTGTCTGTCTCATCCTCTTCCCCATTCTCACTCTACTCACTGTCTTTCTTTATGCATTGTCTGCCTCTCTAATCACTCTCTCTATGCAGTTTGTCTTTCTTGTTTATCTCGTTCCCCATTGTCTCTCTCTACTCATTGTCTTTGTCTCTCTTTGCACAATGTCTCTCTCTTTACCCATTGTCTGTCTCTCAATCTACTCACTTCCTTTCTTTGCATACTATCCTTTTCTCTTTACTTACCTTCTTTCTCGGATTCCCCTGCTCCAGGTGTGTACACGGCACCTGTGTGCCCAAAGGCTCCTCCTATAGCTGCAAATGCTCCGAGGGCTACTCCGGCCAATACTGCGACCGCAGGGAAGAGCCTCCAGCCTGCAGGGGGCGCCAGTGTGGGCATGGCGAGTGTCAGCTAACGGATGGTGGTGAACCAACGTGCCGCTGTCAGTCGGGCTACACGGGCCCCTCCTGCGAAACGGGTGAGATTTTGCTGAGGATTCACAGCATCACTGTGTTGGCAGGCGTGCACGCTCACGCCCACGGTCGACCTGAACAAGCTGCCAGTTGCTGACAGATATTGAGGACGCGTAACTCATTTCCTGGATGGAATCCCTGGAGGGCCTGTTTTTGTACCTTTGGGAAAGGTACTTAATGGCTCCAGTAAACAAACTGAATCAATGAATACAAACCTTAAGCTGTTTGAATGAATGTGGCAAACAGGGATTCTCCCACAACTGAGCCTAGTTTATTATAACCAATTAACCAACAGTAAATGTTGCATATAGTTATGTCTAGGGGTTTAGGGCAAATGCAGTGCTTAATTTTAGGATTACAGGGTTCATAAGTAAAACTTTGGGCATCTACAGGGATCACATATCCACCAGACATGACACCCTCCACCCTACTCCCCTTCAGAGCTGGCCTGTCAGGGCGAGATGTTCCGTGACGTGCTGAAGCGACACATGGGCCACAAGACCTGCACCTCCACCAGCAAGGTTCCCCGCGTGGAATGCTCCCGGGCCTGCCAGGGCGGGCTGTGCTGCGCCCCCGTCAAGATCCGCCGGCGGAAAGTGGTCTTCAGATGCAGCGACGGGTCCTCGTTCTCTGAGGAGCTGGAATCCCCTGTGGATTGCGGCTGCACAAAGTGCTTGTTGTAAACTCCGGGGGAACAGAAAGGACATGGCCTGAGGGCCAAAGAAATATATTGTAAAATAAAACAAATAGAACTTATTTTTATTAAGGGATTTTTAAGAGACTTGTTTTTTTCTAAAAAAAAAATATGTGGGGTATATGTGTCATGAGGCTTTATTACATACCGTAAATAGATAAACCAACAAAACAGATTAGCAATTCTGAAATTATATAAATTTATATGTGTGTGTGTGTGTGTGTGTGTGTGTGTGTGTATAAATCTATATAAATGTGTAACCTAACCTGAGGATCGGACCTG
>JABFEA020000002.1:27796948-27827093 GCA_019775915.2 Cyphomyrus plagiostoma
TAGCCTTTGTCTTTCCTACATGAACAGTTCCTGTCCTGGACCTCAGCTCCCTGATTTGCCCTTGAACTTACTGCATGAGACCTCAGATCTCTGATTAGCTCTTGACTATACTGCATGGTCGGTTCCTGTCCTGGACCTCAGCTCTCTGATTAGCTCTCGACTGTCCCACATGGACGGTTCCTGTCCTGGACTTCAGCTCTCTGATTAGCTCTTGACTGTCCCACATGGTCGGTTCCTGTCCTGGACCTCAGCTCTCTGATTAGCTCTCGATTGTCCCACATGGACGGTTCCTGTCCTGGACCTCAGCTCTCTGATTAGCTCTCGACTGTCCCACATGGTCGGTTCCTGTCCTGGACCTCAGCTCTCTGATTAGCTCTTGACTGTCCCACATGGTCGGTTCCTGTCCTGGACCTCAGCTCTCTGATTAGCTCTCGATTGTCCCACATGGACGGTTCCTGTCCTGGACCTCAGCTCTCTGATTAGCTCTCGACTGTCCCACATGGTCGGTTCCTGTCCTGGACCTCAGCTCTCTGATTAGCTCTTGACTGTCCCACATGGTCGGTTCCTGTCCTGGACCTCAGCTCTCTGATTAGCTCTTGACTGTTCCACATTGATGATTTGTGTCCTGGACCTCTGCTGAGGTTAGCTTTTGTTCATTTTACACGGACTGTTCCAGCCTTCAGCAGGCCATAACTGCTGGCAGGACATTCTTGCAGTTGTTTGCATTTTATTTTTTTTATTTATTATGATATTGACTTTTTATTTCAGTTTCAATATGTTGTAATTAAAACCTAGAAATCTGGTAACATGATTTATTAATAGAGGTTGTTGATGGTTTTATAGTTGTTTGAGGGTTTGACTTGGCTGACCTGGTTTTTCAAGATATTTAAAAGTTTGAATAGACACGCTGGTTTCTATTGAATTTTTGTTTTCCCTCATTGAAGGCTTTTGGAGGAACTAATCTTACGGTGGGCCTGAGGCTGAGTGAGATGTAGGTGGCTTCTCAAAGGCCAAAGGGCAGAGCCCCAGTATCTTCTGAAAACATGTAAAACAAGACAGCAGAACACTGCTCTAGAGGGGACCCAGAGCAGAGAACCACTGAGATAGATGGATCGACATCTATAAACTTTATCCCCGAGGTGAAATTAATGCTGTTAACTCAGGCATTGAACCAAATCCATGGCTTATGGCTTCAGTAAAGCAGAAATCCTCAGTAAACAGCTGCAGAAAACACATTGTGCTGCTTGTGGGACAGATTCCTAAAGGTGCAGTTAGGCTAGTTGCTTCATTTTACTGGCCTGAGTATTAATACACTGACAAAATGCAATACACTGGTTTACTAAATATATTCAACAATTCGCTCAATGTTTCACAACGTTTATTTAAAGGCAATAAATGTCTCCTAACGTTTCCATTGGAAGGGATATATATCGATTTAATAAAGCGGTGTGTGAGATGCAGAATATGAGGAATCCCCTGGCTGTGGTGCTGTTTGCTCACTTTTTGCTCCTCCTCAGGCTGCCAGGAGCCGCGACCAGCAGGGTTGTTTTATCGGTGGTCTGGTATTCGTGTTCTTCTTCCCGGCCTCAATACCGGTTTGAATTTTATGGCTTTGCTGTTCCAGGGCCATTGGGAGGCACTGTACCAGCAGAGACACTCATGCCATGGTAACACCCAGAAGCAGTTCTGTATCTTTGGAGCTGCCCTGCCAGTCTGCTACTGTTGGGCGTCTCTGGAGCCCGTGGGCTACTGGCTGTGTAGTGGCTGGGAGCAGCAGGAGCTAGGGCAGAGGGTGATGTTGGGTGGGCACCCCCCTGTGCCCAGGGGGACCGAGCCATCTGGCCAGGCTGGCTGAAGACCCGTCTCAGTGCACGCATGATGGAAATGCAACAAGCATGTAGTACTTCATATAAGCTCCATCCCGAGGTACTCTGGGCTGTAAACAAGACCTGATTTATGTCAAAGAACTTCTGCCTGTTTTGCATAGGCAACGGGGCCAGCCTAGCCATCAGGATAGCGTCCAAAAGTTAGGCAGGGCTGCTAAGACTATCAGAGACATGTTTATTTGGGTTCCATAAGTAGTTTCCACTCATTACTCTTGCCTTATTTTACTTGGGTATTTGACCGATTGCTTGTCTGTTTTCTCAGGTGAGTGGAGCTCTGTCTCCCTGAGGAACATGAAGTATATTAGAGGGGTCGTGTGTAGAGAGCTGCTCTGTCTCTGATAGCATGTACAGGTGATTGCCAGTGACTTGCCGTCTTTTCCTGTGTGGTCTCTGCCATCTGTCAGGTTGTTTTACGGGCTCCTTGCCTTGGGGGAGAGGCTTCCAGCAGGATGTCAGTGGTCGGTGCCACCAAATAATGGCCAAATCTCCAGGTCTTCCAGGTTTTTTGTCCCTCCCTCATTCTCCCTCTCTATTTATTGAGGTGTCAGAGCAGGCTGGGTTAGCACTTGGGTCCCCTTCATAATGTATGTGGTCCAGAATGATGCTGGCATCAAATGCCGTACTGGAAACATACCCAACCCTTTCACAATTGGGCTCAGTGCCTCTTGACAGGGCAGTTATATTTCCACGCCGATTAGACAGATGATGAGACAACTGTTATGGTACCACCACCCACAACATACAGTTCACTCTGAATTTCTAAGTTGGATCTGTTTAGGAGGTATAATTAGAGTACCTTCTGAAGTAACAAACCAGCAGTAACAAAAGACCGGGAACAGCCTGTTGAACAAATAGCAACATGAGGTATGGATCGGTGGGGGTATGTAGTGGGGGATCTGAGTAGACAGAGAGTGTAAAAGAGAAGCTTGGTGCTGGCAGAGGATCAAGAATCCTTGACCACAGTCGGCACTGTGGGGGGGGTGGGGGGTTGTTATGGAGACCTCCTGGCTCTCGTCCTCATCCCGTCCCGGCCCGGGAAGGTGAATGGCATAGAGCAGTGACAGCTGGGCCCGCTCCCAGCTCCCAGCTTGGTGCTCCATTCCCGAGTGTTGCATAACTCCCACGATCCGCCAGCAAGGCCTGCCGCTGACCTGTGAGCAACCTGTACGGATGGCTGTAAAAGCGTGTATGCTGTGAACCTGCCCTGACCAGCAGACCAGACGGCACTGCCCTCAAGTACTGGGCAACCACGCATCTCCAAGTTCAACTGGTCATACTTCTTGATTTCGAGAACTTACGTGGGAGAGATGATGCCACAGCCCTCCAGGGCTCAATCAGAGGACGCGTCCAGGAGGTGCGAGGAGCTGCTGTTTTCTTGATTAAAATGGCCACCTTGGGGTGTCTGCCGTACTCCATCAGATTACCTGCCCCTTTCTTATTTGTGACAGTTACCGTGGTGGAAAGAGCCATATGTCCACTGGAAATGCCCACATTGCATTCGGAGCTACAAAGGAAGTTTGACTCCAAACACGCCTTCGTTACGTCTCGGGGCCCAAGAGAAGTCTGTATTAATGGATGTGTCAAAACATGTTTATTTATGCTTCCGTGATTTTGTGCTTTTTTAAAACACGCCTTCACAGCCGTGAGAAAGTGGATTGTACAGTCGTCACATAGCAGGCTCTGTCGTTATCGAGTGGGCCGACTGCGACTGAAATAACTCATTCCCCTCAACCTCTTCACATTATGACACTTATTTTTTTCATTCTCTTCTTTAGCAAAGAAGATCATGTTACAGTGAATCATGGTACTATTTCGTATCCTCAGTTGATCAGAAAGGTTCCACATTTCTGGCTACCATGCTTTTGTTCCCTAAATTGGGTGGCCCTTCCATAAAACCATCTCAGTTCAATCGCTGTGGACTTAGTCTCAAGTTTCTGATTACCCATTAGCAGGTACAGACTAATCATTGACCTGCATTGTGCAGGCAGGTATTGTACTTTATCACGTGCATTAGCTAGTATCTACATAGGCCAGTGCCCAGAAGATTACCTTCAGTTTAATTTTGCATGAGCACAGGGAATTGTGGGAAGTAAGTGGCAAGTGCATTTTGGAAATAACACTCAGACCAGAGGGAAACTTGCTCCGAGTGCTAAAGAGTTCAGGAGTGTCCCAGGGCAGACTGTGGTGGAGTTTCTGGGATGTGTATCTTGTTAGTTGCTGTGGCCTGAACTACCCCATCTCACATCAAACCACCATGGTTCTTGACAAACATCTGCACTTCTCCAGTTGCTGTGGTTTGATCCTGTGTGCTTTTCAGGTGACAGGCATGTTCTCATCTCCAAAATATCAGCTGGAGTTTGTAGATGAGTTGAAGGGAAAAGTGTGTCAGCTTGATCCCTCGACGTCACCGCATGATTATCTGCTGAGGATTGCATTAGAACCCCTCTGAAAGTCCTACACTCCTAGAAAACCCAGGAAGGCCTCATATCTGAAGCATACAGCAGGCAGAGGACAAGCTGATTGTAAATGCAGCCAGCTTCCTCTGCGTCTGTTTACACCCCACACAGCACGACCCTGTTCCACCGTGACTAAATGTCTTACACAAACAGGTTTGTTTTTCCCATTGGAAGTCTAACAAGGCACTGAGGAGCCTCTGGATTGTGACATGACACATCCATAAGACTGAGTGCTGCTCTGCTTCTCAGCCCATTGATCTCTGAGTCAAATATTGGTAATACCTGCTAATCGAGTTCTTGGTAATTGTGTAATTTTCATAATATGGTGACAGTGTCAGTGTGGCCCTATGACCGTTTTTCCAATGCAGTGCCCCCCAGTGGTGATGCCCATGAGATATCATAGGCAGGCTTTACCACCGATACTCCCTCCGGCAAAAATCACCAGCCCGAATTTGTTCCAGATGCGTACATGCCGATGGCCGCCTGGGCAATTTAAACTCTGATATTTCACTATTCCTTTATTTTGCTGAAATCTAGCTGTTTGTTTGTGAAATGTTTGCATATGTCTCAGATGTTAAGATGACATGCGAGTGCAGAGCAGTGTGCAACATGCGTCTGACTCGTGCTCTCCGGCGGTTGGCGTACTTTGGAGATTCTTGCCTCTGCCACGTGCCCCTATCTCCAAACGGCCACTCTGTCCCCCTAACCCGCCCCCCCCCCACCCCGAAGCGGGAGTGACCCAGATCGCTTCGGCACGGTCGTCTGTCACTCTGCCTCGTAGAGTGTAATCGAGGAAGCCCGGGGGTGTAATTTATCTCCACTCTGTTCCCTTGTTTTGAGCAGCTTCTGTGACACCCCATTGGCAGCGGGCTGCTGGCCGTGACAGAGGTGTCACATACCTGCTGAGGTGAGGACTGAGGAGGGAAGATAAAAGGCAGTAGATACGAGGCAAGGACACTGGCATCTAACCAAAAGGATTGCCAGTTAGAGAAAAGTCTCAAACGTGTCAATGTCCTGGTGAATAATGTATCATAATCCCTTACCTGAATAAAGTGCTTAGAACTAATGTGTCTGCTAATTAAAATAAATTCATGCTAGCCTGCTACGATGTTCTCGTGTGGTTCCCGCAGTACAATCCTTTTTCCAAGCAGATTGCTACTGATCATGGGCCACACTGTTTGTAAATGGTATTACAGCAGAATATCGTACGCGCTCTGTAGACCACATAGGGATTCACATAGGGGGCCATTAGGGGGCGCTAATGAGCGAGTGAAAAAAATTTGAAGAAATACCTCTGGTTGCATTCCATGACATTGCAGTTATTTACAAAAGTTTTAATATTTCATTAAATTTCTTGTGAAACGGACATACATAAGCTAGCTAGTTAGCAGCCAAATACCATGTGCTACTGAAATGTTCCTAATATAAATGAACTGAGAAGATTTGATTTTAGCTGCTCAGGGGCTCAGCGGAATCTCACCTTGGGTGCCAAAACAGCTCCGCCGGCTAATGGGGTAGGCTAGCACATGATGCTAACCAATTCCCGTCCTGTCTGATGTAACACCCCAAACAGGATTTTATTTTATGCAAAGTCGGTCATCTATCCCCAGAGGGCCTCAGGGCAATGAGTGCAGATGTTTCCAGACCAAGGAACTTCTGGACAATTGTTCCATTCTCTATACCAGTGACACCTGGTATGCTCTGTGGTTATAGCAACTAGCATCAAAAACCAGCACCACAAGTGTCATGGCAGCAGTCAGGGACACCTGGGTCACCTCCCCTCAGTTCTGGGTTAAAGGTTAAAGAATCTAATGACATATGCTAGAACTATGTTTAGCTATACATGCCAAATTTTGGGCTATATTATTATAGCTCCTAGCTACTGAGTTTGTCTTCGCAGCACTATAACTGGCCAGGGTTAAATTCAAACATGGGCAATGCATATTAGAAATGCATGTTAGAAAACTTGCTCATAGCCAGTGTGGCTGTTGAAAATTGAAACCATTTGAAAGAAACTGCATGAATTCTATAGCACTAATTATACGCTCCAGCCCTTCTCAGTATGCAGTCGTGGAAACCAAAAGGCTCTGCTAATATTTTAGAGATGCATCAGTGGTCCTAGTGGAATGAAGATAGTGTGTGGATAAGCATTAGCATCCGTGCTTATAGTGGAATGGAGGCCAAGCAGCTTTTATACCCAGCCCTTAATACTCTGTATACCCTATATACCAAGTCACCACACCACTCCTGTAGAGTAAAAGCTAACAAGTAATAAGACACCATCCTGGGGCAGGGGCTGATCACCACCCTAGTGCTTGAGGAGCATCTGTCTTTGCTGTAGGGTTAGGGTGCTCTCATGAAAGTACACACCTCCAGTCCTAATGTTTAAAGAAGATTCTTGAGCTTTGCTTATATGGTGTCACGTATTTTGTGTCTTCAAAAGGATTCACACCGAATACTGTTCAAACAATATGGAATCAACAGTAGATAAGAGGTTACTATAATTGCCTTTGTGGAAGTAGCTATTAACTGAGAGAAAATGCGGGCCTTCAGGAAGATTTCCGTAAGGTGTTACTCTAGTAACAAAAAAAACATTAAAATACCAGTCTTTATTCCCCTTGTGGGCAGGCATTTCTGAAGATTACAGGTGTCCTTAATGATCACATTCCTGCCTTCCTTTGCCAATCTGTCTTTTCCCCTAAACATGCTGGAATTTTGCTTGTGTAACAACAATTTGAACATGTCCTCATTTGAGGAGCGCAATGGTATGTTTCCCATTTGAGAGAATCGCTTGGCTCCTCACCGAAAAGCTCTTGGTTTTATTTTCCCAGCAGACTGCAGTAATCCCCATGCTGTGGGCTTAATGGTTTGGCCCACAGTTGGTGTTTTCTCCACCTGTCCCTTTGTCAAAGAGGATGGGGACTTTTCCATTGGGAATTACTTGGAATAATGCTGAATGGAAATGCTGTAACGAGATCCTGAAGTCAGGCTTTGCTGCCTCTGTTTGACGAATGACAACGGCCATCCTCGACCAAACTAAAAATCACGCAAACAATGCCATACTCCCGTGACTGTTTGATCTCAGGAGCCATTGATATGCCTCTGTATTGAGGTCGCTGTGTGAAACGTTGGAGCCCATTGTTGCTGGTTGGGCGTGGTTTATCTTGTCCAGTGTCACACGAAGGGACCGACACGTGAAAGGGCCCCTCCCATCACTGCAGCCAATATCCGGCACATCAATAAGCGAAGTTTTCTCTTAACACGTGGCTGAGCATGGACGAGATTCAGGGAAGGGTCATGGGAGCCGGCTGCAGGCACCAGGAGACATTAGTTGAGAGGTCGGGAGCTATGATCTCTGGCCAGGCGGTGTGTGGCAGGCCATGTCAATACTGAGCAGTTACTGGGGACAGCAAGGTAGAGGTGAGTCACACCTTTGCATGGACCACATTTATGCCCCCTCTCTATCACCGGCAGCATTTGTGAGTCTGAATTGCACAAAAAAATGCAGGTTCAAAGTAGGAGGCCAAAAACAAATGAAACTTCTCATTCTAATTTGACATTGTCCTCACAACCATCAGTGGTGGGTGAGATTATTTAAACCATATACCATCATGGCGACTTCAGAAGCATGGCATTAAACAACTCTGCAAGCTATGCAGAGTTGGAATTTTTAATTTTGGGGTTTTGGGATTTGAGCCCCGAGTTGTTTCAAGAATTTTTCCCCTGGGGTCAGTATAGTTTATCCTCTGTTACTGTCTGCAAATCCAAAGAGATTTTCTGTAAAATGCCAGGCAGCAGCGAGACTGCCACGCCGACCAGTCGACAAGCCCCGTCACGACGCGTAATTTTGGCTTGACGCTCGGGTCTGTTTTGATGAAGCCATGTGGCTCCCTGTGCTCCCACGTCCGTTTCAGCCGCTGTCCAATTAACTTTCAAACGGGACACGTTTGTTGTGCTTTGAAGTCGTGCTTCAGGCTTTCTGTCTGGACTCCGACGCACTCACACTGTCAGGGAAGATTCCAGGGAGGCCTGGATTACCCTTTGAAATACGTGGCAAGCAGAACACATTCTAGGCAGAATGTTTATTTTGTCAATTTACTATTCGTTTTTTTGCTTATCTCCCCATCCTGAAGTAAATCATCTTCATCCTTGCAAATGATATCTCCCCTTTTTAAAATAATTTGTCACTCTTCACGTTTTTCTTGAGGAAATATTAGATATCTTGCCGTTTAAAAGCACTGCCTTGCACTGAGCGATATTCCTCTGATTCCGGATACAAAACCCAGAAATTTCACTCGTAATCTCTGATAAATTCCCCCTTTTCCCACTGGTTAAGAGGATTACACCACATATAGGTAATTACTAAGTAGACTCTTGTTTGCACTCTATCTGCATCTTGCTTGGGGCTCTTTCCCAGTCATACCATCGGATCATGGCCTTTGAAAGGGGACCATGACCATGTCCGGCACCACACTAGAACCGCCAGGCCCCGGGGCTAGGGCCTGCTTTGACTCCCCTGAAGGATCATCAAACGTGGGTGGGTCACAACGTCAGCCTGTGTGGTTCAGGTTTGCATGTGTGGGGACAGGGTCTGGGTTTTCTCCTTCGATAGGGACTGGACCGTCTGCTGTGGCGGAGTCAATGCACCCATATTACATCGGTGATTAGTCCACATAGCTGCACGGTGACGCGCTCGACCTTTGTGATTCCTCAGACCCTCGTTCATGGAGAGGGTGGGGTCTCGGCTCACTCATCCCAGCGGCCCGCCACGAGTCCCCCGCCTCTCGGCCCACGCGGGCTCCCGCTTGCGCAGATATGCGTTGCACAAAGCGCCCTTTATTGGCCTGCCGCTGGGTGCAGGCTGCTCTCGGGCCCCGGCCTCCATTCACAGGCAGCTTCCGCTCCTGTGGCCCCCTGCCAATAGCCTAGATGCCTGGATCCCTCAGCCAGTGCTGCTGTCAGCCAAGGTTCCTCCGACTCTAAATGGAAGGTGCCTGTTTTGTTTTGTTTTTTTTATCCCTGTTTGCTGTGCATCTCTCCCATTCCTCATAATATCTTGTTTTGCCTTGGACTGAATTCACAAATATTCGCTCAGAGGCCTTTTTCCCTCCAGTCAAGCTTTTGACCAAGAACACAAGGTATTTTCAGATCAGTGGTATCTGGAGATGACAGGAGATGGACTATCTCCGTACTTCACAGGCGTGCCTTAAATATTTTCATGGCTAAACACTGCATTCCTAATCAGGAGGTACTTTGACCTCCTTAAGAGAAGCCTTCACTTTCCTGTGACGGTGGCACATCTTGCGGTGACCCGTGATGTCAGCACAGGTGACGCCTGGGTGACAGGGAGTGGCCACTACACATGTAGTGCAGCCTGAAGCAAACTGGGAGAGGGGGATCCAGCATGAGGGATAATGGAGCCAGTCAGCTGACAGCCCAAGAGACGCTTCGTAAGGAAAATGGGAAGGATGGGGGAAAGAGTTTAAAAATGCATTACATTCATCAATGGGCATGGAGGGTTGTGGGGCTCAGCTCTGGCCAGGATCATGACACCTCCCTGCCGGATCCCCTTCCTCATCTTTAACTATTCATCCACATTATTGTATGTACTGGCCACATAAACCCGATAACCCATCGCCATGCCGCTGAAGAGAGGCGGGAGGGACGCTGCGTAGCCGAGCTTTCCTGCACGCATGCCTCAGCCTGCACCGGCTGTTTGTATCACCATGGCAGCACTCCGGGCTGCTGGGGGCAGTGTGGAGGCCCAGTTCCCTCCGTCTGCTAGGTGGGAACGGCGTCACCCCGGGTAATGATTTAACGTTCCTGAGGACGTCATCCGATGTTGAAACTTCTGGAGAATTCAGGTGGTTTCTAGAATGCAAGCATTGAAATAACCAAATCATCACCAAAACATGACTTGCTATTAATACAAAGTGGACAATAAACATCATCCCTATATGGGCTTCAAAACAAACATAATATCATGAGTGTGAAGTGGGTCAGGGAGAATGATCTTTGGGACTCGTAAGGGGGGCTTTCCGAAGGGTAGTACTGGAAGAACAGGTGAGGTTTCGTGTCTAATTTGCCTGGTTTCTCTTCGTTTCAGGTTATTGTGCTGTACAAATAATAATAATAATAATAAACCTGAGCGTCATTCCTGGTCTCGGCGGAGCTCAATAACGTGGCAGAGTTGCGCACCTACAACACTGTGTTGACACAGCTGCTCTTGTGAATGAGCGCCGAGCCCAGGAAGTGCTGCGTGCATCGTTGTGTAACCAGATAACTACCTTTTAAAATGAAGAAATGGTTTTAATCCTGTGTTTGCAAAACTCAGGGCAGCATAAGCAGGTGTCCAGGACAGTGGTTGGCTCAACAGCGCCCCCTTGTACTGCTGCTGAGTTGACACCATCAGATACTAATCGAGGAGGACAGCTGGCCAGCCACGATTAATGGCCCCATTTAACTGCTGTTTATTTACGCGCTGATAGCAGCGTGGACCCCCCCCCCACTTCAGACCCATGGGGGTTTGCTCTCCCGCGGGTCGTGTTAGTCTCCTGACACGTGAAACGCGCATTACAGTGGGCCGTGCTCCAGAAGGCCTACCCTCCTGTTTCTCTGTGCTGCCCCTGGCCTCCCCACTGCTGCTTCCCCCCTCCCTGGCTGACCCCCCAGGCGTGCGCAGTCCCTCATCACTTTGTTTGGACAGCAGGTTCTGCTGCACGGATGAGTTTATCACCCCTGGTGAATTAAATCACTCCCACATGCCTCAAATAAACCCCCGTCTTCGGGGATTACAAATTCATCACACCGGGCAGTGAGGAGGGACGAATGTTGTCTTTCACCAGTCGGGCTTTTTTAGAGGAATAGAAGTCCGTTCATGTGACACTGCTCCTGCTTTGAGGAGAGTACCCTGACTGTTATAGGGAAGGGGCTCTGCTGTTTCAAAGAATGTTAAAGTGCACCTCAGAAATGTTTCATCAAAGCATTCCTGTAGTAATATTCCGTAGAGTAACATCAGGTGAACCAGAGAAGGTTTTATGGATTTAGGGGGTCCCGTCTTCGCTGACAGCGGCCCTAAATCAGCAGCGTTCTCCCCGTGCAGTCACTGACAACCTTGGCACTGAGACAACGGAGACGGGATTCGGGATTCTGATGAGGAATGTGATGAAATTTCCCGACGAAGCCTGACAGGCCCTACAAATCAAATGCTCAGACTTCTTTTTTACATTAAAATTGAACAGCACCAAAAAAGAAATGAACCATATTTGGCTTTTTTACATGAAGATAATCTACTTATTTGTACGTTTATGGTGTGAATACACTTTTATAATGTAGATGCTTTAATGAGATTATGGATATTTATAGTCTGAAATGAATGTAATTATACTTTTAAATGTGCCTAGTTGTTGTGGGAACTTTCTTGGCATTTAAAGTTGAATTGCGGATGCATTTCCTGAATCCATGTTCTGAGCTGGCCTTTTCTAGGTACTTCCTGGTAAAAACAACCCACACAGCAATACAAACGGACCATTTTCAGCAGCATGGGAGGAACGGGAGGGAAACGCGTGACTAAGATGCGAGTATGACGTCGGGGGGGGGGGGGGTGTAGGGGGGAGCGGCGGCGTTACGCAACCGTATCTGTGCCGGGTGCCCTTATCGTCCATGAAGCCACTCACCACAAGCTGGGGGTATTAATGCGACGGGATTAACCATGCAAATTTACAGAGGCATGAGGCCGCTTCAATGGATGCGCAGGATAGGACGTCTGCTGGGACAAGCCCCCCACCCCGCGTGACTGCCTTGGCCTGTGTGCAGCTTTGGGGAGCCGAAAATAGACCCATAGAGGACCAGTCCTTCACAGCAAGGCAGGAGAAAGAGTGGGCTTCAACGGAGAGACCCCCCTCGCACTCATGTGCTGGTTGCTTGCACTCAGGGAACTTTGTGTTAGCCTGCTACATGCTGTCTGAAGAGAGCATGCGGAATGACAGTTATCATCCTCCCTTTTTGCACAAAATCAGGCTTTTGAAGACCAGAAACAAAACAATGAAAGGAAAATAGTTTTTTCATAGGGCTGATTCATCTTCTTATGTCGCCATTTCCATGGAAACCAGCTCTGAGCCCGCATGGGTAAAGAAAACAAACAGCTTTCAGACTGCAGAGGAACTTTAAAATGTTGTTTCTTGTGGCCTGGGGGCGAAGTCAAGTCTGTAAATGTTGGGAAAATGTAATGGTTTTAGAGGCCCGTCCCCCGCCTGCCCCCCCATAAGCCTTCTTGACGCGCCTGCTTTCCTGACACCACACCCTAATTATTGAATACCTCCTTGCAGTGCTTGCCGGGTCTGTCACTGGATGGATGTTCACTGGCAGAGGGCTCTGACGGAGTGTTCCAGAAAGAACCGGAAGAAGCCGCCCTCCCTCTGCCCGTGGCGCTAATGTAGGTATGAGCTGTTCAGCCTCCATACAAATGAACAAAATAATCTGACAGCTGTCAAGATGGGCCTCAGGGGCACCTGAGCCCCCCCCCCCGCCAGTGTGTCAAACCCTTTGAAGGCAAGAAGCATCTCCAGTAGGGGTCAGGCAAGCAATTTTGAGCGATTCTACGATTTGATCCTTACGGTTTTTGACCCATTTGATTCTAGGATTTGACCCCCAACCATTTGAAAAAGTATGGGATGCCTCATAAATTCCTCCCCCCATGATACAATTTTCAGAGTAAGAGGTACAAAATGTGTATGAAATTACAGGACAAATTGCTGAATGTGTTTATAATGACTATTTCGATGGGGGGGGCTGAAGTCCCCTAATTAAGGTCTAGAACCGCCTTTCAAATGACACATCCTCGACGAGCCCCCCCAAGCACATTTGTCATTAACAAAAATGGTAAGGAATACATGCCCTCACAAACATCTTTGAAGTAGTCAGTCCTTGTCAAAACAGGATGGGTGTCCAAGGATGAGAGAAGCTCTCTCCTGCTTCCATCGCCACCTTCTGTGCATAAGAGAAAGTTTAGGCCAATTGCATCATGGGTGCAAGGAACCATCCTGGATATTTTTGCTGTTCGCTGAGCCTCTGATCTTCAGCTTATCTCAGAAATGTCTGGAATGAGCTTTATTATTCGACCCTGATTAGCAGTGAGCTGTAAGTAATGATGTTTTGATGTGTTCCTGGGGAATTCGGAGGTTTAAATGCATTTCCTCGTAATTTAGCCATTCCGTTAAACATGAGGTGATTTTCTTGATGGCTAATCAGGCAGGCTGGCTGGGGAAAAGGACACTCCCTTGTTTAGCTAAGTGAAATTGTACATCTTGTCCTGTCTCTTATACGTGATAGGTTTTTCATACAGTTTGGAGATTGGCTAAATACATGGCTCCTCTCCCAGTTGGCTATCCAGTAGTCCAATCGAGTCTTATCGAGGCACAAGGTCTGACCTGGTTGACGGCAGGTTGACGCCCCCATCACTGCACGGGAACAAAACTATCGTGCAGACTGGAGTCCCCTCTGCCTTAATGACTGGACAGGATGATCTATGCTTTCCTGGCTCTTGGCCAGTCAGGAGAGGGTCCAACACTGTTACTTTCCTGCCAGAGTCAAAGCCGACCGCTGATTTTTTGCCATATTTCCACAGGCATGTTTCCCAGCCCCTGATTCCCCTTTTCATTTACGTAGTCCCTGACCCAGTTTGAGGCCTCACGTCGCTCCCCCCTGCCCGCCCCCCGCAGGTCCGCTGGCGATCAACTGCACCGGGCAATTTTGTCAGGTGCTCCGTGTACAACTCGCGGCCCCGAGACAAAGCATTACAGATGGTAACTGGTTTCTTATTCACGGCCCTGAGCAGCAGCCAGGTGGCAAAGCGCTCGTTTGGCAGCAGACGTGGCCCCGTTCTGCTCGAGCGGCCCGGCCGCGCGCCACAGACGGCGCGGGGCGAGTCGCGAGGAAGCCCGTGATCCCGTTAACGGCTAAGCGGGAAGTGGGGTTCTTCACCCTCCTTTCGACACCTCCCTGCTCGGGGCGGGGGGGCCCGAGATCTGCCTGCCGTCCTCATTTAGCTGCCATTCCGAGCCGAGGTGCGGAAGAGTCTGGATATCAGCACGGCTGGATCTCACTCGGGAGCAGGAGAGATGATTCTGCGAGTGTGACCCGCACGCCTGTCCGCACGGTGAAACGCGTCGCGGGGGAGCCGGGCGATTAGGGGAAGCTGCCGTTAGTCACAGGCCAGCGCTTATGTTATCCGTCACCACAGGCAAATGTTCCTCCTTTTTCCAAGGAATACCGAGGGCTCGGCTTTGTGTCGCGTGACCTGGAGCGTGCAGGACGGCAGGAGCCCCTCCTGGGAGTGCTGGCACACAGCCATGGGGGGGTCAGCCCAGAGGCCCAATCCCGCTCCACACGGGTGGCTGACCTGCTGCCCACTGATGGCTTGAAGTGAGGTGTGGTGGCTCTCTCTCTCTCTCCCTCTCTCTCCCTCTCGCTTGCAGCTAATCTCCTATTCCTTTCAGGGACAAGCCGTGCCTTCTAAGGACACCATTTTTCAGAGCAGCTTCTGCTTTGATTTGCGCGCCTCCCGCTCTGAATGAAGATTGCGGCCCAGCCGGCTGGCGCCGCGCAAAGTGCCGCGCGCGGGCGGACAGCTGGGGCGACAGGCTGCCCTGGAGCCTCCCGCAGGTGGGCCGCCGGTCTTGACCGCGAGCTCTGTGGCTCAAACGCGGCCCTGCCAGCAGACAGGCGGACACAGCCCTCGCCGAGGTCTCCCCCCGGGGCATCTCTGCTGATCAAATACACAAATAAACGATTAGTCACGTCAGACACGTAAACAAGTGTCGGTGGATTGACCAGTTACTGTTTCAATCCAAGTTTGAGAATATTCTCAGTCACCCTGGTGCGTGGCTATGCTCTATTTTCCGTCGGCATCCACGCTGCAAATCAGCGAAATGCGCCAGTGTGAGCCTGATATATGTCCGCGCATCGACCCTCATCACGTGACTTGGGAAACATGGCTGTGATATCTGTGTAAATGGCATGGCTGGCAGAAAGTTGCCACAAACAGCATTCCACCTTAATAGGCACAGAGACCCTGGCCCATAGCTCTGAGAGGGGAGACGGCTTGTGAAGGCACAGAGGAACTTAATGAGGATGACGAAGGTGAGTGATGTCTAAACAGGCCAGGGACGTGAGCCAAGGATGTGAGCTTCTCGAGGCAGCACCAGAAAAGCGGTCATTAACCAGTGGAGGTCCAGTAATGACTGTTCATCTCAATTTCACGGGCAGGAATCCTAACCGTCCCATGAACCGGACCTACGTGCTAGACATGTTTAGCTTTTATGGGGAGTGCAGCAAACTGAAGGCTGAGATCAGCTCTGATTAAACACAAAATTACACCAGCTGTGACACGATGAGCCAGAACGAAGGAATTTTTCACAAAAGACTACATTTAAAGGCCAGTTATTCTGCTGTGATGTTTAGCAATCACCCAGTTCTATCGTGGCGTGTGCGTAATAAGCACAGGGCTCCAGCGGCAAACAAGTAAATGTTCCTGAATTGAAAATGAAGCATCGGTGGTTTGCTGTCTTAATTTGGGTAGATGACAGAATTACAAGCAGTCAGCATAACTTCCTGTAAAAGTGTTGCAAAATATAGAAGGTTTCCTTCCTTAAAGCACGTGTGGTTAATACATAAAAGCTGAAAACTGGAACCCATGTGGTGATGAACAGTTCAAATGTTCTCCTGGTTTAGATTAGTCTTTGACCCCAGGGACTTGACTGCATATACACTGTTAAATAATAAATTCTAGCTTAAACCATGTGAGACTAGTTATATAGGTTTCAGTGGGACATGCGTGTCACACTGGATATCAAGTCCTGTGGCTTCTACAGGCCACCAGGGGGTAACACAGTCCTCGTCCGACAGTGAGGGTGCACTCAGACTAAACAGCCCCGCAGTTTCCCCACCCAAGACAGAATCAGGCCAAAGCAGGCCAGGCTGGATATATACTTTTTCCATTACAATCAGGAACCCAGAGTAGGACAGTCGTCATACGGTACTGCAGTGCTCACCCAAACTCCCAGCTTGCCATCAATTTCATTAAATTCAACTTACTTTATAAAACGCCTTTCACAGGAGTCGCCCCCCAAGCCACGTTATATGAATGTGTTGTAATACATTCTTACATCATTTATATGGAATAATTCAAAAACAGTGAAGACGGAATGCCAGATGACAACGGACAACAGGAACCAACAACTTTCTAGTAGGGAAAAAAAAATCCTCCAGGGGTCCAAAGTCGACTGGCTGCCCACCCCCCCTGGGCGACAGGACATCCAACTGGCTAACCTAATTTGGGTCACCTGAGGTGGATCGTTTCCCAGGCAACAAAGCGCACAACCTACAGAAAATATAGGTGCCCCGTCGAGCTCCACAGGGAGGGAAACCATAAGAAACTCGCACAACATCCAAGCTCCATACACACCAATGGAGGTGGTATTCCAACCCCCAACCCTGGAGGCGTGAGGCAACAGTGCTGCCCAACACTCCACCTTAAAGGCACTGCAAGCAATGTTAATGCAAAGAAAGGCCGGAACACCGCATCAGACCACTGGCTAAAGTAGGGCTTCCCAAGGACACCAAGCCACTGAACTCCGGCTGTTTTCTGTGAATTTGGTTAATTTCCAAAAATAAACTATTTACTTTCTGTTTTTTATAACCCCTCTCTTTCGCACATTCTATTTACATCAGAGGACAATGTAAATGGTTAAACCTGGTTAACTATCCCACACCTCACCTTAGCTTTTTTATCGATTTGTGAAATGATCGCATGATATAAATGGTCCGCAAACACCCACGCTGGGAGCCCCTAGGTTAAGGGGACAGTAGTGCCCCCCTTCCCCTTTAATGTTGGTCTGCAGACTGAAAACACAAAACACTTTTTCATTCACACACTTCAGACTGATGACTCGAGGTCCCACCTGCAGATCCTCTGCCAAAGCAGAGATAAATCATTGGACGTTGTTATCGTTTTGAATTTGCGTCACCGACTGACAACCACCAAACCAGCGTGGAAAATTAACAACAAGCAGCATGCAAGGCATCTTTGTGAAATACGCTCCTCTCCAGTGTAACAGCAGAGTGTGGAAGTGGCCTCAGAGATGACAGGACTTAAGTCTCCAGCCCCGAAGTTCCTCCTAAGGAACAAAGCTGTCATGGTTTGTCACAGGTTGTCACACAGAAAATGGTAATGGAACCGTGACCCTTCTATGTACTTTCTGGCCTGGTTATACAATGGAAAGACAACAGAAGGATATCTAGACTTTCCTACCTTTATTATAGAATCAGATTGTTGTTCATTAAAAACTGTGCTTTATGGGTAAGGTCATCTTGGAAAGGTCACCTTTGTGCAAATTCCAGGACAAGTTTTGAACACATTGCAAATTTTGGACAACTGGCCTATTAGTCTGTGTAGGAAACAATATCTTAGGTAAACGAACACACCTTCAATATACCAATTGAGATCAAGTAGCAATGCCTAGGGGTTTCCGCTAAAATTTCTACTAGGGCATGGGTACATGATTTGAAGTTGTCTTCCACATACATTTTGACGCGTACAGACCGAACATCCCTTTCTAAGTGAAAACGTCAATTACTTGCTCTGCCCGTGAACAAACAAAAAGCCCAATCAAACACAATTATCTTGGTTTTCACGGGGCCAGACTCTTCATTTGTCGTCTTTGTGCGCCTTGCCATTGTTTCCGCTCTTCTTTCCGCGCTGCACTTGTCTTTCAGATGTGACTGATTCGCCGGCTTGTCCTGCATATTAATGAGACGGGGTGAAGCGTTTTTAAAAGCGCCGCTGACTGCGCTCAATGGGCAGAGAGCAGGAGCGCTACGACGCGTGGAGAGGCTCTCAGGGAGGGAGGTGCCGGCTACATACCGCAGTTAGAGCCCATCGCGAACAGCAACTCACATCTATACATACCGCATAGTGAACAACGGGACATATCTGTGGACGTCCTCATTCGAGACGCGATGAATCGCTGCACGGCTGCGTTACTTCTCCTGGTTATTGCTATATATTCCCTGAATGTCGAAGGTGAGCCTTTATGATTTCATTCCGTCTTTATCGAATTTGGAGGTGTTTTTGTCCATTATAATGCGTTAGAGTGATTTAGGCAAGCAACTTTTTTGCCTAGTGACAGCCTTTCGAATAGGAGCCAGAGCTGTGCATTCACAGCGCATACGGCTGATATCCTTTATTTGCCGAAGAGACCGCATTTCTAAATTATCTTCACGTCTCTGTTTAACACAGTAGCTGTTTTTTTAAACTCCGTTCGCATACTCAGCAGTGAACCAGTTCGAAGATACGGTTGTATTTGCCATGATCACTTGCCCGTCTATTTCAGAAGAGACTATGCGCCAGATATCGTTCATAAAACATCTGCCAAATCATGCAAATCCTGTCTAACTCGTCCAAACGGATCGTAATTGCTCGAAACATTGTTTCACCTTCGCCCGCTGCTCGGCTCAGAACCGGTAGCACAGTTTGGAAACGCCAGGTGTTTGCTTCCAAAACTTACGGGGCTTTGCGGCGTTTTAATGTGGAATCTTAATTTATGTAGTCTGCGGCATTCGGACCTGACGGAAAACCATGTATTTCTCTGTATTGTGTCCTACATTTCCCTATACTGGGTTTCATGATCAGGATGGAGACGCGGATCTGTATGCGGACTTTCGGACACTTTAAGCTGTGTATGTATAAATCTGGAGACCCTGCAAGAATGACTCAACCATGGAGCAGAAAGTGTTGCGAGCGCCGCACTGATCGGATTTCGCAGATATGAAAATATAACAGGTTTTATATTACAGCGAGGTTTAATGCATCGGGATATTTTTATAACATTTGGTTTCCTCATTAAATCGCGTCGCAATTCTGTAAATTAATCGGGGTTAATATTAATTGGGCTTTCGAGGAACTTTCTAAATACGGAATTACTGAGTGACAGCTTTGATCATTTAAACCTTCGTTGTTTAAATATCTATCGTTCAGGGTTTGTAGTTTACTGATAAAATTAACATTCTCCGTTGGTAACAAACAATGCAGTCTCGACCCCTTAGTAAGAACATTAGTTTTATTTTTTAGAAAATATATTTTTGCCTTAAATATAATTAAGTGGAAAATGGAAAAGCGCTAAACTCGTTACACATTTCGTACGCTCGAATTCTACTTTATTAAGTAACCCAAATATATTTTTATTTACTCAACTTTAGGCTTAGATCAAACTGATCGTTTGGTGCGTCAGAAGTAATATATTTCATCCATATACACTTCCCCAGAACATGAACGCCAGGTCACCTGTGAAACCGAGTAATAAACAGGATTTAAACACATATTTTAAATTAGCATAATGGCTTAGTTTTATAGCCTTTGAAAGGGGAAACATTGGATTCGGTTTCAGTATTCATAGTGGTGGCTCTGTGGATCCCCGGTACTGTTTGTCCGGAGTTTTTCCTGATGGTGCAGAGACAGCTGGTACATTTCACGTGGGATTAAAAGGTTGCCTTGTTAAATCGAGAAATATAATCCATCCGGCAAGACAGGCCTTGTGTCAACCTCTATCGAGTTTAACCGGTAACAGCAGATTGTGAAAAGGTGAATGTTAAACGCAAATTTTATTTTACGTGGAAATTAGCCGGAATGTGAACGGCAGATGAGTAAGAAGCGCACGGGGCGGGATGAGAACGGGGCTGATGCCGGGGCCCTGGTACCCATCTCCCAACTGCTCCCGCCGTGACTCTGATACCCTGACCCTCCGCTTCGCAGCCTACAAGTGCCGCTGTACCCGAAAAGGACCGAAGATACGATACAAGGATGTACAGAAGCTGGAGATCAAACCTAAACACCCCTTCTGCCAAGAGAAGATGATTTTGTGAGCTATTGCTTATCTTCGGTAGTTTTCAACGGGTTAACTTATATTATGTCAACATGTTAAAGTTCGTTGCTTTCAGCAGTTAATTCGATTATTTAATTTAATAGGCTACTATATCAAGTTACACATGTATATTAATATTCAGGTCAATTAATTAGTTTATGGCAAACGTGTTAACACACTTCATTAATTACATTCATCTTACATGGGTGCCTGTGTAATCATTAATAAGGGTCTAATTTTCTGCTCGGATAGACTGGTTTTGTTTGTGTGGGGTTTGCTTCCCGACGCCCCCATTTTGATCGTAGATATTTATAAACTGCTCTCTTCAAGCGCACCCTGCTGTGCAGTGTCCCCAGCCGGGCGGCTGAAGCGCACTCGCCAGGCCTTTTCTGGAGCAGCACATGTGCACTGGAAAGCTGAGCGTCTCCCACAGGGCCGCGATGCCAGCTGCGTGTAGGAACGCCGGTGCGGCTCCCTGCTGGGGAAGGCGCTGCGCTGCGCTTGCGGATCCGCGTGAAGCACGACTGACGATGCCCCAATTCCCCGTTGGCGATTTCGGCAGATCATGCATATGCCCGCTGTGTTTTCTGAGGTCGCGGCTCCAGTAACGAGGGCCAACACCTCATATTGTAGCCATCAGTTTAAAACTTCACCTTTTCCTTTAGGGATCGGGAAGTCCTCATTTCTAAAAAAAAGCTGTTGGTTCTGTGGACAGTGCCATGGTGGGCTTGCCTTAATTCTGGGTTTCCTCTCATACCAATCTTATCCTCTGGTTCTGGATATGATTAATAAAATGTTGCGGAGCTCTATTCTCACCTTCCTAGAGTCGGTTGCTCTCTTTCGACTGTCATAGCCATTTTTGTGCTTTTTTCATCTCTTGTTCCAAAGGAGCCCCCTAGTCCGCTCAGATCATTGGACAAAAGGGTTACTGTTGTGTGGAGAGGCCTCTCTTGTTAAGCATGTGCTTAAAAAACTGCAAATGGTCCTTGTCATTTAGCTCTCATCACCGTAAACAGAGAAGCTGCGTGTGGGGAGGCACCTTGAATACCCTAAATATGTTTCGGGTATTTAAACGTGTTACATTGTAAGATTAAAAGCAAGCACTCGCATGTTTAAAATGGTCACATAAGAAGTTTAGTGAATAAGTTGCGTTCACCAGATGTCACCAATAACGTTGTCTGGGTCCATCTGGTGTTCACCCGTGGTATTGCAGAAAATGTTTCCCTACGGACAACGCGATGGCTGAGTCCCAGGAAACACTAACAGAACATGATATTAATAAAAACACCGGCTTCTCGCGTTTGCATTGCTTGGTTGGTAAAATGAAGGTATTCTGGTGTTTCTGTAACACACCCTTTGTTTGGTCCCTGTGCTAGCTATTATCAGTTTAGTGCTTATGGGACTTAAGGGTTGATTTGACTAAAGGTTGGCCACTTGAAAACACAGCCACAGGCATTATCAAAAAAAGAGAACTCCCAATGGGCTACGGGAACACAGCCCATTCCCTGTGTGTGTCTTTTATATTATCATTCAGGGAGCCTTTCCCTGCCTAAACACAGTGCCTGGTCCTGAACTGGAAGGTGAAATAATGCAAAGACACACATGATGCTGGTATGTCTGGTTATTGGTGTGAGCTGAAAGGAAACTGTGACCTGTGATGTTTTTTTTTTTTTTTTGCTGAGGTTGCGTAGAAAGTGGATTTCACTGCATAGCACCTTTTAATATCTGGCATCTTTTTTTGAAGTAAACAATGTAACTAACAGTTGTTTGGTTTGGGTCTTTTATATTTCTGTTCTGTGTGGTCAATTAGTGAGATGTTCCTTTTTGTTAATGTTCCTTCCCTGCAGTGTGACCATGGAGAACGTATCACGGTTCAAAGGTCAGGAATATTGTCTGCACCCCAAACTGCAGAGCACCAAGAACCTGGTGAAGTGGTTCAGGATCTGGAAGGACAAACACAGGTGTGCTGGGCCTCTTTACAGTTAACACTTTGATGTGCTTTTGCCACCTACTGCCCACTGCATGTACTGCAGGACCTGTTCAATCTGCATGACGTCAGGATTTTGTCTTTGTGTTCACTACCCATGTCTTCTTTTTCAGGGTATATGAAGCTTGAGACTGTCCAGGATATGCAAGGGTAGAAAATGAAAGGAAGGACAGAATGTTTTTTATAAAGCACAAGACATATCCAAAAACAAACAGCTATGGCTGGCACAGATGCGTAGGGTGGGATTTATCAAGGACGACAGATATATATTTTTTTGTTTTGCTGGTGCCATTTTAAAATCAAGTATCCTAGTAGAACTGACTTAAAGTATCAGTTTGTAGCAAATGGCCTATATGTATATATTTGACTATATATCTATATCAGAATTAACCTATATTGCTGTGGGACAAGTCCTTGATATATCTGGTCCATAGTGTTTGGGTAGAGAATGGTAATCCTGGAATGATGTATGTCTATGGGACTGTGTAACTCTTTGCAAGCACATGATTGCAGTAGTATCACCTGGACATGACACTCCTGTAATTGTGTGCTTTCCAGAAATATCAGACGTATGGTACAGGAGCGAAATGGAAGAAGGGGTTTTTATTAAAACCTTTTAATTCTTTATGTTCAAATATTTTTTCCCATACCCTCCCATAATTCCTACTTCCAATTTTTTTATATACATATATTTCAACATAACGACTGTTGTATAAGTATTTCATTGTATGAATTGTTACTGTAACTGGGTTTATTTATGAATGACATCTAAGTGACCAGTATCTAAGGCTCTGGGCAGTGTCATGTATGACTCTCAGCATTTTAGTTGGAAAGGTTGTAGGCTGGAGTCAATGGTGGTTCCAGACCGTTTTTTTTTTTTCTTGGGTTGGGGGGAGTGCAAAATAGTAAAACTGGAGGGGGGGCATCAAAAGAGGAAAAATGAAGGCTTTCACCATCTTTTTACTAAGCTCAAAATATAGATGAATACATAATTTTTTAAAAAGTACACAGTTATTATGGCTATGACTCATTCTACATTATATGATCTATATCAATCAAAGGGGGACTGCCTGAATTTTAACTATGCTTTTCCTGGTTTAAGGCTTCCCAGTTTATTTAGCATTTTATGTGAAATGCATTGTGAGGTTTGTGAGTACAAGGCAAAGTCCTGCGTTTCATACCAGTGACGACATTTAACGAGAACCCTGAATGTGGACCTAGGTGAAGATTGCAGTCATGCTGTAATCGGCAATTCCCCAGGGATACTGAACAGTGTCTTTAATGTCACCTGAGTGTTAGGGATTGGTGCGGTTTTACAATGGGATTGGTCAGTTCATCCTTAGACTTACCCCATCTGTTTCAAGTGGACATGTGTCCATCCATGCAAAGACCCTTATTTCTTAGGGAGGATATTTTTAAGTGTTTACGGCCACCTGTCTTTGGTTTGCTACCACAAGCATTTTCCACCAAACTGAAGGTTTGTAAATCTAATACTTTTCTTTGCTAAACCTGTGCATTTCACTTGTTTTATATCTTATATATACAAATGTATAAATGAGCATATTGTAAATAAATATCAAATGGTACAGATAAAATTCATTTAATATATCTTAGTGTATTGCAGTTATCATTTTGCTATTTAAATGTTCGATAACATTCACGTCAGACTTTTTAGTTGGAATTTATCGTCCAACATGTTTTTAAGGCATTCCAAGGAGAGTGTGTAATTACCAAGCAATAAAATAAGTTTGAAATGATAAGGCTATGGATTTTACTCTCACAATGCTGTTAATCATTTTGTGATTTGTAAGTGGGCAGTACTGTTACTTCACACATCTGTGTGGATGGTTTGTATATTCTCCCTGTGTTATCATGCAACTAAAAGACATGCAGTTTGGCTAACTGGAATCTCAAAACAAATATGAATGTGAGACTGCCATTGTATCCATGGTGCCCATGCTGCCACTTACCTTCCCCCCCAACCTTAACCAGAATAGGCTGTAGATGGAGGTGGAATAGATGGATGATGTGTAATTATGCATCTGGTGTCCTCTCCAGAGTGCCGCATTCCCTATGCTCACTAAGACTTTGCACTGGGTAATCAGTTTGAAGATGGATGAATGAATGGAAAGAAATTAACCTACAATTGCTAGGCCTATTCCGCATAATATTTATGCTGACCTGCATTTAAAGACTCTTTCATTGTCGTAAATTGCATATTAAAACTTTCAACTCCCACCTAGCAACACGTGCGTAATATTCATGAATGTCCATGAATGATTTTTTTTATCATTTTACTGTCAGCCTGCTGCAATTTGCCAAACCACCGCCATGTTACCGAAAGCCGACGGATCGCTCCGTACTCCAAATGACATATGCGTGCTGCTCAACGGTTAGCGACACCTCCGCCCTGTTACGCGTACTCGTCCAATGAGCGGTCCGATCAATGGAGTTGGCGACATAGAGACCAATCAGCAAGCTCAGGCTGGAGGGTGCCGTGTTGTCAGCAGTCCGTTATCGGCCTGGGGGCGGAGCCGCGGGCCTAGTCTTTTCAGGATTGACACCATATCGTGCTGCCCGTACTCGGAAGTGCACTCTACCAGATACCGTGAGAAGCGAACAACACTAGCTTTGATAAAGAAAATAAACTAGCTCATCTCACCACAAATATTATAACACAAGATCGTCGTTGTATCCGACATCTTGTCTCAATCTAGCTGCTTTTGGAAGGGCAGGTAAGTGTGCGCATGCGTAAAATGCCGAACATCAGCGTTGCCAAATTTTTGTGCTTTAGGGTGGAGTATTAGGCAGGTCCGGTGTTTTATCTCTCTAAAAACATCAGCTACCGCAGTCCGGTTCATTGCGATGCGTACACCCAGTTGATGCATTAATTAATCCCCACAGTGTTTATATAACTTGTATTATCCCGATATCTGTCCATTCAAGTGTTAGACTGGCAGTGTTGTATTACTGCTTGTCCTTTCAGATGCATACGTCCATTTCGCATATAGATAAACCACAAATACTGCATAACTTTCTGGAAATGTAGGTTAAATAATATATTACGTATGTGTTGGGATTGTAGTCACGTCTGTGGTATCTAGTAAGTATAATTGTAATTCGCACAATATCCCGAATAACGATGCATTACGATTATTAACCCCTTGTCTGATGAAAACCGCTAAATTATTGCACTTCGCACTGTGTGGTAATTCATAGGTATGAACAGTAGGTGGCGTTCGTGGCCTTTCTTTGAGTGGTCCCTGGTTGTCTCCGTTTAGTGCTGTCCTCCGCTTATGACGATCCGGAGACTTTTCCTGAAGCACTGATGGTACTATAGCGTTGTCGTTTAATTAACATCCACCTATATATTATGGTCTTAAACACCTCATAAGTTATAAAAGGAATGGTTCAGAATATGCGCCTTGTTGAAGACCACAACAGCCAAAGAGGATATCCGTGTCGTGTCTAAAAATCTTAATTTGATCACCAGAAAAGCGGTTATCATGTCATATTACTCGTTTTTATTCCATTGTCGCAACGTTTACTTTTACTTGCAGATTGCATATAACAGCGCTCCTGAAAACTGAACACAGAAAGTGATGTCGGGCCCCGCAAATATAAACAGTTTAAGAATGGTGTGGTTTATTTAAAAGAGTTTAAAGTGCTTTGCTGGAATGTGATAGTTTGATGTACCGTTTGAGCCGACAGCCTTTGCTGGTTATATTGTACACAGGTTTATTGCGCAGCGGCAACAAACCCGAGGCAGGCGTACTACTTGTCTTATTATCGGAGCAGGTGTTTCGTTAATCCGGGCTGCTGTGAGGAGTCGGAGTGTCCGGTCCGGTGCTTAGTAGTGATAAAACCGACAGGTGCATTTATATTAAGCGGATTTTCTCGTAAGGTTGTCTTGAAATGTAGAACGTCCATACGGAATCAGTATTTTTTTTTCTTTACGTCTACCCCACTATTGCATATATTCAATTACATGTACAGTAGCATTTTAACAGAAAATGAGATGGTGAAAAATTGTACAATGGGCCCATATGGACGAAATAAGGTCTTTAATAAAAAGTTTCTACCGTGCTACATTTTCACATTCGAAGGGTTACAAAACGTATGTACAGTGACAACAATCGTTTGGGGTGTATCATTTACTATGTAACGGAATAATCATTAAGATATTCAATTAGATAAGACTAAAATGTTATATTGTTCATTTTAGAAATGTAATACCGTTTCACTTTGAGTGATAGGCTGAGGCGTTTATTTTTTTTCAGGCATGAGTTTGAATGTGTTCAAATCATACATGGTGTTCATTGTGTAGTGGTAATGGTGAAATTTACTGTTCAGTTTCGTGTTCGTCTGGCGTAGTACAAGATCCCGCTTAACACATATTCTGGAAATGTGCGAGGCGCTAACGTTAGCCACGAGCTGCACTGAGACTACTCGAGCTCCCACATAGAGAATATTCCGGAAATCCGCGAGACGCCAGCTTTAGCGGGCTTTATCGTGTTCCCATACGACACAGTATCCAAGCGACGGAAATTTGATAAATGAACCCTTATCGTGAGGCACTTAAAATGAAATATTTCAATAAAACTTGTCTAAAAATAGCCGAAGCTGACCAAAGTGGCTGGCGGCACCCTATCACTGCGCGGGCGACGGGCGAAGTTTCCCGGGTCGCGGACTCAGCGAGACTGAGGAGGGGGAGGAGGCGGGACACAAATCCGACAGTCGAGCCTCGTAGTGGGCGTGAGCGCTTTCTTCACGGCGAACCAGGGTTAGCTGTTAGCTCAACGAAGGAGGGTTTCCAGTTTGTCTGAGGAAGAACCGACGAGCAGTTTCCATCATTAAACGGGGAGTGATGTCGCCTTTGGCCGCCGTCTTGTTGTAACAAGCCGCCCGACATCACCTTAACTGAAAAAAAACACGACGCTGTTTATCCTTCGCATCACCGGCTCCTGGGTTTGACCTGGTAGGTGCGTCACCTCGCCCCGGCAACGCCAGTCGGAGCGCTGCGATGTTTTGTCTCTTCATCACACTTAAATCGCTTAAACGTGTTGTGTGTCTGCAAAGATCTGCATTTCATCGGTCACGAGCAACGTTAGTTAGCATTAACGTGTTGGTAGTTAGCAAGCTAGCTAACCCTGTGCTGGGCGAGTCGCCCCAATTCCGGTTTTTTTTATGACAGTGATTGTTGTGGAGACGAAACCGAAACCCATACATGACTTAGCGAATCCAGCAGAAATGTCCCCATACAGAAATTAGGTTGGTTAATTAAAAAAAAAAAATGGTTAGTTGGGTCCGCTTGGGACCTGTGGATGTCAGTTTCTCCCATCTATCCATCCAGCAGTCCGTCTTTGGTACAGTTTTCTTGGTCAGAGTTGCCGTGTACAATAAAATATGAATATTCACCTTTACGGTACTGATGTTAATATCAATGTCAGTTATATTAGTGGTGAAGTTTTAATACAATAATAGCCTGCCGGTTCGCCTCCATGCTTGATAACCTGGGCATTTGAGACTTGACCTTAAACTCATCACCGCGCGCAGAATCTTGGGGTCGGTCCCATTTCAACAAGGTTATATACAGCATGAATTCGAAGTCCCATGATGATTCCTCTCCCTGCCGTCCTAACCACTTTGTTCAATGCAGTTATATGTATAGAATGACATTTAAAAAAAATTATCGGTGTTCTTCCTTAACGTTACTTAAATTTTATGTATTTAACGTTTCATTTGTGGTTGGATATTAACGGTAAGTAAATGAACTGTGACTGTTTAGTATTAACTTAAATTGATATTAGAAAAATATTTTTGGAATGTCTCTGACTGCCACCCTCAACAAGGGATTTGGAGATACATAGATGTATGTATGTATTTTTTATAATGGAATAATTGTGCATAAATTGTCTTATTAAGCACCTGTTGTATTTCTGTTTTATCCAAAGTCACATAAGATGGGTTATATCAAGCTGCCAGAGTAAACAGCTCTTTATTATGTCAGGACACACCTGAAACCTTGTAGCCCAGGATGACAAGTGATATGTTTGACATGTAGTGCCTGTATAAAAAGAAGTCTCTGCACAGTACTTACATCTAGGGCAAAGGTGTAGGTCCTTGTGCCAAGCAGTATGCTGCTATTAATAGACTTCAGAGCTCTGGCATTAACATCTAATTTCTTTTATATTTTTTATAGTAAATATACCACCTTGTGCCAGTGCATATATTTTAACTTAGATTTCAAATTACTTTAGACCTGTATTATATATTTACATAAAGTTTGTAAATAATGAAGAAAGGCCTTTAAAAATATTTTGCTAGTAAAGTTTGATAACTTAAATTTTATGTATTTTATGTAAAATGTTTCAAGGAACATTTTACATGAAAGTAAGGATTACATGACAGGTTTGCAGTGGTGGTTTGATTATTGTGGGCAGTCTGCAGTTATACCATTGTGGTGGTGGTTCATTGCTCTGCTCAGCAATAATTCATATGTCCTTTGGTTAAAGAAGCAGGGATGACCCCCATTTTTCCTTTGAAATAATGTCTGCAAAGCCCTCTGTACCTCAAGTAGTATTTTGGGTGTACCGTAACATTTATTACATTTATTGCTCTGACTAGCTATGCATGTGTCATTGTGTTATTTGTAGGCACTGCTGGTTGTGTGGCAGAATATGAAACTCAAGGTCACTGTGCTTTTTGCTTACACATGCTGTTTACGTCTATGCATAATCCTTCTTTCCTCATATCAGATGTTTCACAGTATCCTTTTGGTGGCGTTTTGGGCTTGTTGTAGTTGTACCATTTTTGGAACGTTTCTGTCATTGAAATTTTAAAATAGGGAAGAAATGTAATAAAAAAAAAATATATGGAATGTGAAATACATTTATCATCTGAGGTAGTGTTCTGTAAACCTTGTTTGTCAGACACAGGTGTGTGATCAGTATCTAACAATTTTTGTGTTCTTTACCCTCGGGTAGCACTGATTGTAGATGTGTTTTTTTTAAGCATTAGTAGATCCTTCATACAGGTCTCATGTCATATAGACGTTCTGCTGCCCTTGTGGTGTACTGTGAAATGCTTCCAGCGACAATGTTAGGAAATGTAGAAACTGCGTCCCCTCTCCCAGGCTTAACATAGAAGACTGAATTCAAAACAAGGTCACAAAAAATTGTATTTTTTTAAAACAACATGACTTGTGAAGGGCATGCTTCCATAAATAGAATAAAGTATTGTTAAGGCTCTCTGCTGTGTTGTGGGAACTTTTCCATTTTCTTTTCCAGGAAAATATTTGCATAAATACTTATATATTTAGCTTATTAAATGTAAACGAATATATTGGCTTGTTTCTGAGAAGCATCTTTGGATAATAGAGATAAATCATGTTAATTTATCAAATGGAAGTGAGGGAGGCCCTTTGTGATTTACTTAGTATTTTAGTATCATAATCTTAGATATCAGTATTTGTGAGGTGAATTATAAAGAAAGCTAGGCATGTCTAAGTTAGCAGTTTAGCTTATAGGGTGGAAACCAGGGCAAGGAAAATGCTGATGGACTCAAGACACCCATACGCATGCTGCATGGGAGTATATGTGAGAGATATGGTTGCTTTTGTTTTTTAAATAGCTAGAAATATGTCTTTATTTCCTGACTTCTCTGTGGCTGGGGCCTTCCCTGCTCAACTAGAGTTTGCTTTCATTCCCTGATCCTCAGGATGAATGACGCAAAGGGTTCAGGCCAGCATCCTAGGCTGCCCCCCCCGGCTGGAAAAGTTCCCAGGCTGATGGTTGTGTGAGGAGCTGCAGAGCAGCACTGCTCAGCCCAGCGCTCAGTGAGGGGCTATGTGCCATGCTGACAGCTGCTGCTGCAGCAGGAGTGGTGCAAAGAGAACTC
>JABFEA020000002.1:27827193-27843436 GCA_019775915.2 Cyphomyrus plagiostoma
TGTTCGCCTTAGTCTTTCTTTTATTTTTCCGCCACCCTGGGTCTGTTCTCTGTGGTCTCGTTGTTTATTTTTGTGGGGGGGGGGGCCGGCCCAGCTAAGGCCACTGAGTCTCAAAAAATGGACTGGGCCATGGCATTGGTGTTGGAATCAGTCCAAACATTTAGTGAGTTCCAAGAGCACAGTTGTTGGAAGAACAGCTTCTTGGAACGGTTAACCCTCCACGACCCTCCTCCCACCCACAGTATGGAGGTAGATCCTAGATCCTGGGGATGTTTTAGAGAAGGCATCTTGTCCTTCTAAACATGCTGATCAGGTCCTGTTCAGATTACCAGCTGGAGTTGGCTGTCCTTCAGGCAATTTTCCCACCTTGCCTGTTCTTCGTAGAAATGGTCTCGCACACAGGCATTCTTAGTGCAGCAGCCTTGGCAGGCCAGAGCTCCAGTTCGAACAGCACCATGTTCATTTCCATATATCTGTTCCCCCATAGACAAGCGTCTGTTTTGCTTTATCCAGGATTTTTTTTTTGCACGCTATTTGTACAAGGGTCATTCCATCTCTGTTCATCTGATTTAAGAAAAACTTTCTCCCTTGACAGATTTGCCTTAGAAAATCCAGGGGGGAGATATACTCCTTATTAGGAAAAGTACACGATTTCTCTACTCTCATTAGTTTCCTCAAAAAAAAAAAAATAAATAAGGGATGGCAGTAGGGGTGTGTTCAAGCCTTTTTCTAGCAATGTGTATTGAGAGGGTATTTAAAAACTGCAATTGTTAACTAAGGTTCTTCAAATTTTATAAGGTAAGTATATGGTTCTATGAATCTGGAATTAGGAATGTAGCTCAGGGTTAACAAAGAATGCTGGGTGCTTGAATATCCCCCCCAAAAAAACAATCAGCTCTGCGGCCACTATTTTAAATGCTGGGGAGTAATATTTTAAATACAGCTTCACATATACAATATGCAAGTATCCCCTAAGTTACAAGTGAGATCTGTTCCCAAAGTCAAATTTGTAGGCAAGTTGGAAAAATAATGCAGTACATAATAATAATAGTAATACTATTATAAAGTACCTAAATATGGTACTGTACGAACTGCTGAAGCCATGATTGTCACAAACGTACGTGTGTTTATTACAAACCATTGTCTTTAACCGAAATTTTTTATGTGACAGGCTTTATAGCAGTCCATTCGTAAGTACAAGATGTCTGTCGGTTCAGCGTTCTTATCCCATGGACTGCCTGTATTGTCTTAAACAGTCCAAATCAGATTAATGGTTTCAGAGATGTTCAAATTTGAAGGAAAAAAACATTTTCAACTTCAATGCAATATTCCCCGGGTATGGCACTATGTGCCATATGGATGTGAATTACCTTCAGTAACCAGGTCAATATTTCTGGTAAGAGACATTACTGCAGAATTTTTCACATGTATTTTTAGGACTTTAAACATCACAGAAAGGATGCCACTCACTCCCATTATATTCGAAAGAAGACTGATATTTCTTCGGCCGATATCTTCAAAACTAGGTAACTCCCAGCAGACCAACCTATATGAATAGCTAGAACTAAAGTCCATATAAAACGTATCTTTTTCAGTTTTGGGGTGAACTTCCCCTTTTAAGCCCTATATGTTGGAAAAACTAGTTTTTACAAGTGTTTTTTTTTTTTTTTTTTCTTTTCCCCAATTACCCGGCATTCTATGTTTAAACTTGAACTACACTCCTGAAAGTCCATATTCATAGTACTATATATTTACCCTATACAACTTGAAGCACCCAGCTCAAGAATTTTTCTAGATATTGCAGTTTTAAAATTGCCCCTCACTACATGATGTTAGAAAAACGTCTAAAACTACCTCGATCCCGTCCCTTAAACTTATTTTGAGAAAACTAATGACAGAAGAGACTTGAAATTTGGTACTTTTCCTATTAAGAAGTATATCTTCCCCCTAGATTTTTTTTAGGCAAATCTGAAATGGTCAAGTGGTTTTTCTTATTTAAATGTCATTCATTTGTTTGGATTGGGCACATGCTATTGTTGATTATCTAAACCTTACTCTGAATTAAGGCCTGAGAGTCTTCTGCTAGTGCCAAAAGTTTAGGTCTGGGGTCTTTATTTCCTGTCCCTGCATTTGTAAATGGTTAAGATTTTTTGGCATTTAAATATAACAAAATTTACTTAAATTTTACCTGTAAACTTTATATGTTCTGAGCTATGATCTTTTTTTTAAATAAAAAAATATATATTCTGGTATCTCTACTAAATGTCAGAATGAGTTCATTTCTTGACTCATTAAGGTTTTAGCTAGCTAAACTAAGTTTGAGATATTTCTAGTAATAGAAATATCTGGTAAATGAAATTTAACCATGTATGATTAATTTTTACATGAGGCGCAATTGTAGTTTTTCAGTATTTTGTGGTTGGTTTGGTCCCAATTTATTTGATTGATGATGCTTACATTATATTATTAAAAATTGAAGTGTGTAACAGTGAAGTGATTTTTTTAAAAGTTCTTACCATACATTTCAGTTCCCAATATGGGGCTGCAGTGAGCCATCTATACAGCACTGTTTCTCTCTACTTATTCTCCAGTCTGGAACTGCAGGCACGTTTTGTGGTTAGAATGGCACACATACTATAAATTGCTTAGAGCATGTTAAGCCTCACGTCCAACGATATCTCCTTTTTTTTTCTCCTTTTCCCTTCACATCATTCTGTTAATATCCAGTGACACCACTCATCACCAATTCAATAAAATGACAGTGAGTCCAAATTAGATGAAATTAATTAGATTAAATTCAGTTTTTATAATTTAATTGTTCAATTGCTAAAAATGGCACATTAATCATTTCAAATTAGGAATGAAGACTATTTGCATTCGAATAGAATTTGGGTACCTAGTTTCTTTTGTTACTTGACCCACAAAGTATTCAAAGCACTTCACATTTATTGAGTAATAATCAGCTCTAAATGTGTTGAAGTGAACTGCCATTGAAAAGTAGCTGATTATTTTTGTAGTATAGCATTCCTTTTAAGGGCAGACTTGCTTAGAGTCTTATCTCTTATTAAATCTGTGTACTCTGTATAAATGTATGCTTTGGTGAAGTAGTATGTTCTGTTATCTTTTCAAGTCAAGGGAGAGAGAACACCTGTTACATGTTAACCGAAATGAATTCAGAGATGCAGTGTTTTTTTGCCCCTCCCAGCCTGAACCATGGCTTGGGCCGACCTGAAGTGAAAAGTGACCCAGTGGGTATTAAGAAACCTCACAAAGAGTTCTTTTAAGAGCTAATGTCACCTTTAGACCCAGTTAGGGACATTTTTAAGTGGGCTCTACAGGAGTCACGAGAGAAGAAATCAGTTTGATCGTGCTCAGTAGAATGGCTAGATATATGCTCCCGAAAGCAGCACCTGAATGACAACAGAATATTAGCATGGGAAATCTGTGATATGAGTTCTCTAAATGGCTGTAAATGTGTGTTTATGGCTGAAGCTGAAACATGATTGTCCACTTGCAAGGGCTCATTTGTTCTTTAGAGCACAAGAAACTGTATACTTCAGACCACACAAACGAGGCCACCATGATCTGAAAACAGTGGCTTGCCTGGAATGTTCTGCTGCCACAGGTGGTGGCATGGACACCTGTCTGTTTTATTTGGTCTCCTGGTCCTCTCTGAATCCACTTCTGTGAGCGAGAACTTGACTGTACACATCAAGGGGTCATTTGGTGTACAGTACAGCATGTCACGACACTTATGGCATCTGCCCTCCTCACCTAGTGGGCGCTGTGTCACCTGCTCTGGTCTCATAGCCATCGTCATAAACTGGGGGAACCATGTATTTGGAATGCAGAGAATGTGTGCCATTAGGAAAGATTGCACAAAAGCCAGATTGAATGCCAAGCTTGCATAATTCTGTGGCGGGGAGGGGGGGAGAGATTTTCACTGAGCATGTGGGTGAGGGCCAGTTCGCAGACACTCCTGATCTGAGCAGCCGCAAAAGAGCTAAATGGCACTTGGTAGATTGCTTGGGAAACGGGCATCTCATCTCTATAGAAAACATGTCATCGCCCAGCCTGCCAGAAACAAAGCTAGCATTGTGGTTGGAAAGGGCACACAGGATTAATACTGCAAAAGGCCTGTCATTTATTCACCCCTCTGCACATGCAGCAAGGTTTTCAGCCAGCTGGATCTAATGCACAGTGTGGTCTGAGGCACACTTTGGAGGACTGGGTGATGTTTTTTTGTGTGGGTGAGGAAAGAAGGCAAAGCATCTCTGTTTAGAAGCTCTGCAAGAATGTGGAAATATATGTGAAAGAAAACTTATTTATAACCCTAATGCCCTCTCCCCCAAGGGGAGGCCAGGAGTGAAGCATTATTCATATGGCTGCCACTAGACAGCAATTTTTCTATCCATTAATCTATCAACTATTTCACCGATTGGCCGATTAATCTAAACAATTAATTTTTCTCCAGAAAAAATTGACTGTTTCCTTTCTTATTTTGACAACAACAAATTGTATGCCATTTCATTAGATAACAGATGCCAGGTTTTTGGCACTATAGGGACGTTACATATGCCCACAATTGGGTAAGAGAACAATTGCATATTAGTAGTATACCTAAAATATTAATGAAAGGTATGTTCTGATACCCAGAAGTTAGTAATTTGTATAAATTCGCCGTATTCTTACGCTTATTAAATTCGGTTAGTGGTGCACGCCACGTGTGACTGGTTTGTTGTGCCACGGGAGCAATAAGCACTGAAGTTGAAGTGAAGAAAGGGACAGCTTAGCCACCATCGTGTCTTTTAAAAAGGAGATATTGCGGTTAAACAAGATGAAAGATTTTTAATACCGGCACTTCTTTTTTTTTTTTTGTAAATGTAGTTTTTATTTTTATTTCAGCTCACGAATACTTATTTTTTTTTAAATGTAGTTTCTGGTTTCTGTTTCAGTTTATGATAGTAACACTGGTCCTAACCAGTTCAACACTAGTGAGGTCCTTAGCTATAAGTTAACTTTTAAAATGGCAATTTTTCCTGAACTCCTTTTATCTTGTGATGCATTGTATAAAAAAAAATATTCCTGGCAACATTTTTCAGTTTTATTGATGTTTAAAGGTGGCTGAAGCAGCTCGAATTGCTAAAGCTTAGTTAAGTCATCCACATTCAGTAATACTTGTTAACCTCTTGGGTCATTTATTTGATTATTAGCAAAAATGTGCTAAACATCTTATTTTTTTGCAATTGATCAAGGGTGCCCTCTACCATATTTCTTAACATTTGGTCAATTAAAAAAAAAAAAACAAGAATCATTAAAACATCAAGAATCATAAAGTTTGACCAAATGAAACAACGTGTAAAAAATTGAAAATATGTGAAACTTAAATTTGTGACAAAAGTTATGAACAACAAAAGGCATCTTAAAATGTTCTTATTGCATGGTTTGTACCTGAATTTTTTTAAATAGCAATTACTTAAAAAAAAAAAAAACAGTTATTGTAATCAAGAAAATGAGTGTAGAAAAATGTGGTAGAGAGCACCCTTGATGCTAAACTGAAAAAAAAATAAGATGCTTAGCACATTTTTGCTAACAATCAAATAAATGACCCGAGAGGTTAACAAGTTTTACTGAATGTGGATGACTAAACTAGGCATTAGCCTTTCAAGCTGCTTGAGCAACCTCTAAACATGTTTGGAAAATTCCTGAAATGTTTTCTAATTTCTTATATAACACAACAAAATTAGGGAGTGAGAACTGCCATTTTCAGATTTTTAAGGACCACTTTACTGAACACACACACATCAAAATCATCAATCAACACAGAACAGATTCTAGCCTAGTCATTTTTCCAAACACTTATTTGATGGAAATGCCAAGGTAGAAGGCAAACAAATTTATGGCTTTAATAATGAGTGTTTTTAGCAGATACAAGGACAAAACACATTTAAAAGCTCTACATATTAATGGTAATTTAATAAACATGAATAGACAACACTTAAGGTAGGTCTGCCTGTTCTGGTGGTCCACAAAGTAGGATTTGTTAGTTAACTTATGTTAGAAGTCATGATTGTCCAATAAGGGTTTAAATAAGGAGCAATCCTATTGGACAATAATAACTTCTAACTTAACTCCACTAACTGAGAAATACTGCTTTCTGGAACACCCCCCTGTGTGTTTTCTCTTCAGGTGCTCATGAATAGATGAATAGTGCTAGTACCGCTGTGGTATGTCATCGAAACCTTGCACCATATACAAACCACCTTTTCGTTTTGTGACAATTTGAACTACTTCCATGATAGCATAGTAATATTGTAGGAAAGCATTTGTTATAATTAACAGAGGTGTTTCAAAAATCAAAAAGATAATTACACTAAAATCACAAAACAACAAAACTAAAAACTGCGTAGATTTCAAATATTGCTGTTGACGTCATAGACTACATCAACTAATTCCAGCTGCCCTTGTTATTTATATTATATGTACATCTTTTATTTTGTGTGATTCCTCTAGTGGCACCTTGAGGGGGGTGTGTGAAATTGTCTTTTTTGGACCATCCTAAGGGACTGTGATATAGCTGGAGGATATGATGGCATTCTTGCGAGCTGCTACCTCTGAATTGCTGTTGACGTTTGGAGCAGATAAAAGCTTCTGCTCAGCTTATCTAATTACGAGTGTGTCCCACATGACAGCTGTTGCAGTCGTGATGGAATTAACGTTTGCTGAAGCTCTTTCATCTGCTTGCTTTATTTGTAGTGCTGTGCCATGCGTGTCTGTTAAAGTAATGCACGCTTCATTCTGAGCTTTGATTTTTAATGAGTATTTAGTGCACAAAATGCCCTTTTAATGATATATTTTATATAGCAAAAGTATTTGAGCAGACATTTGTTGTTTTGTTTAAATATAAATGCATTGATAATAAAATCATTGAGTGTAAAGAAATCTGAACACTTACCTTTACGATTTTTTTCCCCCCAGCTTAACCACTGAAGTCCTGAAGGGGATTTGCGGTCCGTCAATGAGGAACTACAGGCTTATCTTTTGCCACAACCTGAAGCAGCCATAGATGACCCTTCTATTCACTGCAAGTGGGCGGAGCAGGAGATAAGGCCAACTTTTGGGTGTTTGCGTACTCAAATGTGAGTTATCAAGTGACTTTTAATCTGTATACTATTTTGATGATCATGCGTGAGTGCAGCATTTGCTGTACAGTGTTCATTATGTGAAAACTGGAATGCTGCTCTGATGGGTGAGCTGTATGTGTTTGACTTGTTTGTATAGAAGGCCATTCCGAGTTTTGGTCTTTTCGGTTTCCACCACAGGGGGTGGCATGGTGGTGCAGTGTTTAGCACTATTGCCTAACACCCCTAGGGCCAAGGTTCAAGTCTCTGCCAGGGTTCCATGTGTGTAGAATTTGCATGTTCTTTGTGTTTTTTTAGGGTCTTCTACAGGTACTCCAGTTTCCCCCCACAGTCCAAAAATATGCTATACCTTTAACTCATACATGTAACCAGCTTGCATCTGAAGCCAGGTCTCATAACTCTCCCTTTAAAATAAGTCTTTCCGTCAGATGTCATTCTTGTTTTTTTATTTTTAAATTGGATCCCCTTATCTAGACTGTTGTGCTGGTGCCTTAGGGTAGGGGTGCTGGTAAGGATAAATAAGTGAAGAGTTCCAGTCCCACAACAAGTGCATTTACTTGTCTCTCTCTTTTTTTGTATGCTATGTCTTTTTGAACCCCGTACCCCTTCTATTCAGAACGAGTGGAAGCAGCTCGGCTGTGGAAGCGATGAGGAAGAGCTTCTCCCCTGCCCTCGGTGACTCTATTAGCACAGCCAGAGTGTTTGGGATCCCTCTGGAGGAGGTGCGCCGGAGTGGGCAGCCTGGACAGGAGGTCCCCCTGCTGGTGAAGCACATTGTGGAGTACATTGAGGAGCATGGTGAGTGATGGCAACCAGCCCGGCTTGGTGTAAAGGATGAAGTTGCCATGAGATGCATGTCCGGAGTTTGAGTTATTCAGTAGCCTGGCACAGTGGCAACCTTTCTCCTGGTTACTCAGCATTCAGACAAACAGGGTGTAGCACTTGGCTTTTTGTTGAAATGTACCAAAAGGACAAAGAAAATCACAAAAGCAGACATGAGATAGGAGCTGGGGACTCATCTTGTGGCCCATCTGGGCTCTGCAGGCTGTTGCCAGCAACATATGAGCTGGATGGGGAGCTTCAGAACCTGCTGGTTTCTACCCTTCTTCAGAATTACTGTGCAGGTTTTATATACCAGGAATCTCATGACTATTTTGCTCCCCACATATTTTCCCTGAAATCATGAAAATGTCACATGATGGCTTGATCAGCCGGGCATTTTGAAGTGGGCTTATGAAAGATACGTTTCCTACATCATAACACACACCCTGATCTTTTTTGGACTTGATATCCATCTGTAGGAAAAAAGGGTGTGCTTCAGTGTTTGCTTTGGTTCAGTTTACTTAGGCTGAGACACACTGAGGCTTGCTCCATTCTGATTGTGTCAGCTTGACCTGCTGTGTTTTACAGAAAGTCGTTTGTTTTTTATCTTGACTTGACTTTATATGGCATCGTGGGAAATGAGGCCTATTTCATAAGTTATGTAATGTGATTCCTGCTCCTTCTGGACCCCCACCACATGCAGTGCTCCCCTGTGTCGCACAGTCCCGCATTCTGTGCTTTCTTTAATCCGTCTTTGTACAAACAGGATGGCATAGCAATGATCTCACTAGAAACCTGGTGGGTGGGGGCAGCATTCGGATGCATGCTGACATGCTGATATATTTCACTCCAAACTTACTCTCACCCAACCTGTCATGGTGGAACATCTCAGTGTAATAGATAATAGGTGAGAGAAGCTGCTGGAAAAAATCAGTTTAAATAGAATGAGAGAGAACCCAGTACAGCTTCCTGCGCAGGCATATGCTTTGGTGTTTATCTCACAGGGAGCGAAAGCGGACTTGGAGGGTTCCTTCTGGGGGGTTCCTTGGAGGGTTCCTTCTGGGGGGGTTCCTTGGAGGGTTCCTTCTGGGGGGTTCCTTGGAGGGTTCCTTCTGGGGTTTGACTTGTGGGTGATTTTCAGGCTCCTGAGTGTGGTGGATTAAAAACTGTCAACTAATGTTCAAAGGTTTGGCTGAAAGGAATGAGAAGTAGCTGCCCTATGCTAGCATATATGACCCATGAGTAGATGCTGAGGAAAATTGCTTCAGGTGCCTCAGGACCCCTCACTGGCAAGCTTGTGACAGGTGTTTTTGTGTGTGTGTGTGTGTGTGTGTGCGTGCGTGTGTGTGTGTGCGCGCATGTGTGTGCGCATGTGTGTATGTGCGTGCGTGTGTGTGTGTGTGTGTGTACGCACCAGGGGGCTTGGACCTGGAGGGCCTGTTCATGGTGAATGGCAATGCAGAGCGTGTAGAGTGGCTGCGGCAGCGATACGACAGCGGTGAGGAGGTGGACCTGGAGAAAGAGGCTGATCTGGCCTCGGCTGTCAGCCTGCTGCGCCTCTTCTTGCAGGAGCTCCCAGAGCCTGTAATCCCTGCCAACCTGCAGGCCCACATCATGCAACTGTACCAAGGTGCCCTACCCTGGCCATAATGCTCAATCATCTCCTACCTGCCCTTACCACCTTGTTTTAAGACTTTCCCTGTCTCCTTCCCGTCTTCCTGTTGTCTTCCTTCTGTTCTCCCTTATCCTTTGAGTTCCAGTTGTTCACCATTGGTTTTTCCCTGGGCTGGTACCATATCCCTTTGCCTGCTTCACAATAACCTGGCTGATCTGAGATGCTATGGTAAATAACTGGATGAGATGTCAGGGGTACAGTCGCGGTTCTGTCTCTTCTAGACCAGCGTGTACCTCTTTGTCACAAACTGCAACCAGTCACACCTCTGCTGTCTCTTCTCTGTAGCATCATATTTATCAGTCTAATCCTGTTGTCTTATGGATCTTCCTTCAGAACACATCGTTACTGGTCCTTCCTCCATTTTTTTACTCGTGCTTTTTATTTCTTAATTTTCTGTCCATCTTTAGGTTACAGCAGTGAGGAGGAGCTGGCTAAGAACATAAAGTATTTCCTGCAGCAGTTGCCTCAGGTCAACTATAGCTTGCTGCGTTTCCTGTGTCGTTTCCTGTCCAGCGTGGCATCCCTCCAAGAGCAGAGCTGGAGCATCGCGGGCCTTGCAGCAGTCTTCGGCCCTGATGTCTTCCAGTAAGAGGACCTCTGAGTGTTTGGTCTGGCTTTAGGCAACGTGTAACATGTCTTTATGGTCCAATGGTCTAGTGTGAGTGAGATTCTGATGTACTGGTGAAGGGTCCAGAGGATACATGCAACCCAGCTAAATGTACCTGTATGACTCCTGTGTATGACATCTTTTTAAAGACATGAGTACTCAATTTTCTTTCAGGCAAACTTGTGCTTTTCATATCTGAATCAATATTTGAAGCACCAGAGCAATGGAATATAAGAGGTTTTTGAAATTGCTTGGATGATGACAGGGCTCCTACTTGAGAATGCTGACAACAAGTGAATCATGTGTGTATCAGGTGTGAGTGAGTGGGATTGTGGGAAAAGATGGTGACCTGCTTGATCTCTCCTTTGTAGCCTGGACACGGATGTGGAGGACCTCAAGGAGCAGGAGTCGGTGAGCCGGGTCCTGACGGAGCTTTTGGAAAGCCCGGAAGATTACTTTGATTCTGAGGAGGATGATGTTTCCACCACCAATGACTATAGCTCCATCAATGAGCAAGTAAGACCCTCCTTCCCTGGTCGCTCTCCCTGTTTCTCTCTATTCCCCTTTGGATTGTCTTGTATGCGTAGAGAGGAGGTCAGTGACTTTAGAACCATGATAACTAACTAATGGCCCTGGTGTTGTACACTGCCTTATGTGCCTGTGCATTACCTCCATGTTGGTGAAAATGAGGTAATGGTTATATTTGTCCTCATGTTGACTGCCTGGCAGTGGCAAAATGACTGGCATTATGTTTTGCCTTTTAATGTTTTATGAATGCAAAAAAAGTGCTTTTTTGATACTTATCTCTGAGTAAATACCTTTAAAAAATTTTTGGATCTAATTCTTAGATAACCTCCCAGAAAAGGACTGAACACAAACTACAAAGTTATTTGTCAAATCCCAGGAAAAGAGTTGAGTTTTTATAACAAAGTCACAGCATAAAGTCCTTCACGGCCTTTGAAGCAACTTGGTGGACTGGCACTGTTCGAGTGGAATAGCCTGCATAGATTGGTAAGCAGGCTCACACATTAAGCTGTAAGGATATGATGATTCCTCTGCAATGGTGTTATCGACACCCACCTCACCATAGCAGTGCCTTCTGTATTCCATGAAATCCACCTCATCTGTTATCACTAAGGTTTACTGCCAATGAACTTGGTGTGTGCTCGGTGCTGTTTGTCGTACTCGGTTTACCCATTACTAAATAGCATTTGGAGAGTTTTATAAAAGCCACACACAAGTCCAAAGCTGGTACCTGGAGATAACTTGGGTCTATAACATTCTGATTCGCTTAGTACCTGACTCAGCCAAGTGAGAACCACAGGTGAGAATTGCTGAAAAACAAAATGTTTTTTTTTTTTTTTTTTTTTTTCGTTGATAGATATTGGAAGTGTTTGTGAAATGCAGTTAAAAAGCACAGACTAGCTATTTTTTGGGTGGAGTTCCCCTCCAATCTTACAGCAAGATCTAGCTGAGCATGCAATCTGATCTAAGAACAGTTTGCTGAACATTGCTTTCAGTGTTATGCTCTTCACAGGATGTTGGATGAATCTGGTGGTCCCAGTTTGTATTAATAGCTTGTGGGTGCAGAGGAGTGTTCTACTGTCTCTATGTCTCTGTTTCAGACTACGGTATCTGCCTGGGTGGTACCTCAATAGCATGTCCTGGCTAATCATTGAACACTAATGGTCTAATAACAAACAAAACCCAATAATTTGGTAAATTAACAATCCAGTTCCAGCCTTATCCCTTCATGCCCCGATGTTTAGTTTCTCTTTGTGCTTTGCGTGGGGTCCACTTTATGAAAGAAGGTCACCCTGTGAATACTGGGCTAGTGTTTCCACAAGCTGAAGACAAAAGCCTGCTCAGACTCTGGCCTGATCAAAAAATGCAGTCCTGTGGGACTGGGTGCATTGCCGCGGGGGTGGGGTTGGCAGTCACTGGAGTGTCACTTGATCTGGAGAAAATAAGTTAACGGCAACTAAAATACTTCCCTTTGTCTCTTAAAATGGTCCAGAGAACACTGAGGCCATTTCTGTGAGCATGTGTTTCGCTGTCAGGCGATTGTTCCAGCCATGTGCCTAGCGGAAAACAGACTGTTATATTTTACTACCAGAGTTGTGCATTTTCTTTAGTGTCGCAAAGAATAAGCAGGGTCTCCTTCCCCTTATTTCATTGCTGTATGTGTTTTCTTTGCCTTCTTCAAGGAGATGATGGAAGAAACATTCTGCATGTCTTTCTGAGAAATCTTGAGGAATTGTAGCTGCCTTTGTTTTGCAATATGGCTATGCAGTCCTCGCACACTGCCCACTGTTAAAGCACTTTTGGGGGACCATATTGTCTGTTTATAAATTTGCAGTATATAGAGAGAAATCACATTTCACGTGTCTGGACAGTACCTTAGTGAATGCTTAGCGATACTAGTAGCCTGTAAGCATGAAGCAGTGTGATCCACAGCCATGTCACATCCAGCTCAGGGCGAGCTGGGCCTCAGTTAGCCATGCAGACATACGTTAACAGATCAATCTCTCAAAGGGCTGGCAAGCCTCACAATGGACATGCGACATATGGCCCATATTAGTTCCACACATCCACACACAAGTAGTGTGGGGTGAATCCCTTGATCCAATCAGATGTGATCAGAGTGGGTTGCTATAGAGACAGAATCCCATTACTGAGCCAGTAAGCAGATGTTTAGGCCAACCTATCCAGGGTGACATGTCTGTTTTGCAAAGTCTTGTTCACTAGAGCCTACCTGGCTCTGCTTACACCTTAGGAAACATCTCTATGTGACTCTGACTTTTAAACCATTGCACTACAGGCATGCAGCTTGCAGGCACAGTGCTCTCAGTAAACTTGCAAAGAGGAAATGGTAACTGTTGATGTTTTTGATCTTCAGGGCTTCACCCCCCACAGTAAAAGTTCAGGTTTTTTCAAGGTCTGAAATTCTTACCACAAAGTTACAGTTTCAGTCTGCCTCACTTATGTATTTTCATGGAACTTCATTACTAGTAGCTAGTTGTAGTAAATACAAAATCAGTATCCTTCCCCACCCCCTAGATCACAGAGCTCTTGGATGACGACAAACTGGAGCCATGTGAAGAGCTACCACCAGATGGTGTGGAGAGCCTCCCAGCAGATGAGGTCCGACTCTCCCAAGTCACCCCTTCCTCCAGGTAAACTTTACTGACTAACCCTCCTCCCATCTTTGTGAAGGACATTCACACTTCAATCAGGGCATGTGTTGTTTTTCGTACTATTATCCCCAGACTAATCGAAAACAGATAGAACTGACCATTTTGTAACTTTAAGTCTTATTAACTAAGTGGTGCAATGGAAAAAAAAAAACTGTCATACACATAGATCTTCAAGACCAGTACAGAGAAGCACTCCAGGGCTTTTAGGGTTGTACTGTGAGAGATCCAGCAACCCCAGTCCAGGTTTACATGGGTAAAATAATGACCCTGCATTGTTTCCATTGCGTATGCTTTTAAGTTGAGGTACAGAAGTAACAACCAGATTGTGGTGACCTGCCTCTTATGTAGCTTATGGGCTGCAGTACTGCCCTGCTTCTATTACTAGAAAGAACTGTGTAGTTCATCCCTGTGACCTGTTTCTCCATTAATTCAAGATGATTTAATGAATTAGTCCCTAATTCACAAATTGGTCAGACTTGTGCACCTGGGATGGGTTGCTAATGCTCTGTGTTCTCAGCTGATGAAGCAAATGCACTGATGTTTGTGCTATCAGATGGGCGGAGCCTTCCTGAGCAAGTACATTGTCTGTGGCAGCCTTGTCAAAGTGGTCTTCTGTCTTTGTTGTTATGAGTAGAAAATCATTTGAGCCCCCGCCCCCAGAAGAGGAACTACTGCTCCCATGGAGCAGTCATGATATTATTGAGGTGGTGACCACAATTGGCTATATTTTATGATCTTGACATGGTGACATTTTTGGTGCCAGTCGGAATGGTGTTAACTAAGTCAGAGTGAATCTGATGACCAGCCTCTGGTGCATGTTGACTTAATCTTCACATGCTTGTGTTACAACAGTAACCTTCAGCAGACATCAAAAGAAACTGAAATCCAGCCTCCGCCATTTTCCACTTTCCATTCAGAAAAACCCACATAAAACCTGCCAAAATTTTTAAAGGCTACAAAATCACCTTGAGAATGAGCCGTGCAGATCCTGTCCCCCACTTGTTGATTTTGACTTCTTATATTGTTTCTTAAACAGCTAATGAGAGAGACTTCAGTTTCTTTGGTGTTTCGTATATCTTAAAATGAGCCACTGTGCAGCCTTTAGACTAAGTGGGTGCCACCAATGGTTCTCCTGTAGAGTTCTCTGCTTTGTGTGTGCATGGTCTTCCCATATCTGGTTTCCTCTGGATGTTTCTTAGTCATTTAGAGTAATTGGTATATGTAGTATAGTGGACCAAATGCCTCCTCAATGCCATTTTAGCTTGTGGCGACATTTTTCGCGCACTCTGTGATGGACTGGCATCCTATCCAGGGTGTACCAAGACCTTGTGCCCTGTCCTGCCTGCACTCCTGCCTGATAAGTGTTGGTAAATGAGTCTTCTGTTTTTATAGTCTTCAGATTTTATGTATCATTAAGACTCTGCCGTGTCTTATGGAGGGCTAAGAGTGCCAAAATTAAATAAATTAATACACCAATAACTAATTAATTAAATGTGCCATGATTTGTTTAAAATGGGAAACATAAAGAGAAACTATTACTTAAATGTGTCATGAATTATTTAAAATGGGAAATAAAAATATCGTTAATTAAATGTGCCAAGAATTATGTACCGTTACAAATAAAATTATTAATTAATTACATGTGTCATTTACAATTATCACTATTACACTATTTTTTTTAATTTTGGCACTTTTACTACATCATGAATTAATTTTATCTGTCAGTCTGACCCATCAAAGTAGTTAAAGTAATAGTGAAAACAATTATAATATTAATATATTATATTATTATTATTATTATAAAAATAGCAATCTTATAGGTAACGCTTATTACCCTACTAATAACACTAGAACCGCCTTTTCCCACGCCAATAAACAAGTAAGCTATTGTGTTGTTAGCTGCTGTTATTAACACTAATAACACTCAAAAACCCGTAATGTTCATAACAGAGTGACTGTTCTGTCCTGAAACCGTAAATCTGGAAATTTTTAAACGTAGTATGCATTTTATAAAATGTTGAATAAATAGAAGTTGTCTATTTGTGAATTCATGTTGGTCGAAGTTTCCGCTTTTTGTATATGGTTATTTTCTATACATATCAATTCAGGTGAAACAAAAAACGTATGTGTTCATGGTTGCAAACTCTTTTGGACTCTCACGCAGGAAATCTTATGGCAAATCTATATTCTATTCTGAACTTAAAATTAGCTGCATCAAAAACCTTACGGCAGTTTGTAAACCCTACAGACTATTTAGAAGGATAATTAAACTTTCGGCAACACTTTACTTGAAGCAGTCTACATAAGGGTGACATGTAACCATCATAAGAATGACATAACGCATGTCATGCACATTAATGACACATTATTAATGTTTTAATTTGTCATTCAGTTCCAAAAACCGAATGACACATTATGACAACAGTGATGTTTATGACTGATGTCATATTAATCTTATGATGGTTACATGTCACCCTTATGTAGATTGCTTCAAGTAAAGTGTTATCAAACTTACTTACATGTAAATGTGTGTGCAGAACAGAAAATTTCACTCTATGCAGCTGACCAAAGTTGCCAACCCTGTATTATATTTTAAATGAGAAGTGAAATGCAGTTTTCGACTGAAGCAGCTTATTATTCCTTTGCTTTGTTACTCAGACAAATACGAAATGATTAACCATTATATGCGCCTCCTTTTCTATGTTTTCTAACATACACTCACATAAAGGATTATTAGGAACACCTATTCAATTTCTCATTAATGCAATTATCTAATCAACCAATCACATGGCAGTTGCTT
>JABFEA020000002.1:27851934-27872533 GCA_019775915.2 Cyphomyrus plagiostoma
AAGTGGACTCTCCCCAAAGACCTTATTTGGTATTCCAAAGCCCATGAGGTGCTTTCAGTTAGACATGCTACTCTCCCTCTTTCTTCTCCTCTTCAACCCTTTTGACTCTTATGCCTCTGTCCCACTCCTCAGCACACTAGCAACAGTGGTCAACAAGCCCCCCTGTGGTTTTGTTGACTGACCCATAGTACGCACGGTTTGGACAGGAGTTGTGCCAACACATCCTACACCTCCTAACAAGTCATGGTCCTCCTCAGATGCCAAACAAAAGGTGGAGGCAGAGCTGGCTCCCCAGACACGACCCAGGAGCAACACTCTGCCTAAAAGCTTTGGTTCCACACTGGAGCAGGTGGCACACGATGGAGGTTCAGAGCGCCGTGTGACCCGTGAGGAGACCCTTCAGCTCATCCAGCGGCGTGTCCGGGACAAGCGGGAGGAGGATCGCTGGCCCGAGGACGTCCGGGTGAGCAGCATGGTTAAGGGCACCACCATTGGGGTCCATGTGTCACCGGCATTCACTGAAACTTTGAATCTGTTCCGTCTTATAGAAAATGAGCAAGGAGCAGCTGTCCTGTGAGAAAATGGTGCTGCAGAGAAATTTACTGCATTATGAAGGACTGCATGGCCGTCCAGTGAGTGTATAACTGCCATTCCTGCTGTTAGATGTATCAGTGCCTGCTGTCAACTTCATTGCGATGCTCTTTTCCTGTGCTGACAGGCGACACGCGAGGAACGGCTGATCGTGAAGCCCCTGTATGACCGGTACCGTTTGGTCAAGCAGATGTTAGCCAGAGCCAGCATCACCCCCTTAACAGTAAGCTCTTCTGATCTTTCACCTCCACACTGCTTGGGAATGTGTCACCACAGTGGTGAAGGCGTGACAGCAGATTGGCGAGAGCATAGAACTGAAGGCAGTGTCTATGCCGCCCCCTAGGCATCACCCTCCAGCAAGCGCAGGAGCCAGACACTCCAGCCCATCATCGAAGGAGAAACCGCGCACTTTTGTGATGAGATCAAAGAGGAGGAGGACGAGGAGGACGAGGAGATAGGCGGGGAGCTGAGTGAACTGGAAGTTGTCATTGCTCCGGACCCAGCAGCTGAGCTGGGCTCCCCGCAGGTCAAGTCCGATTCCTTGGTGCAGCCCAAGACAGAAGACAAGTTGGCCCTTGACCTGCGGCTGTCTAGTTCCAATGCTGCGTCCAAGTGAGTGTCCTACACACCACATTCTTCACACCAACCCTTATGGGTGTCTGCACCTAACATACTCAGTTGACCATCAACTATAATGCTTTTTATATATTTATGTAGACTTGTTGCATTTTCTGCACTGTCCCACTGCTGCAAGGCTAAGGCCCCTCCCTGTGTGTTCTCTGAGGACAGAAAGCTGTCAGTTTGAGTCTTTAGCTGGATAACAAAATAATTTTAAGTAGTGTAGCTGGATACAAGATCCTGGCCTAGGTTCCTGCCTGTTGGGTCTAAATGGGGATGGACATAACTACTGTGCAAGTATGCATTCACCTTTACTTGTTTTATGCACATTTGTGCTGCTTTGATAAGAAATTTCAGCATTTTAACCTTTATACTATAAATGAAGTATGAATTAGCATATAAAGGTTAAAATGCACAATTTCTTGTCATATCACTGCAAATGCACATAAAATGCATGTGTATTTGCATTGTTGCAGCAATTGATTGATGCACATATCACTTTTAAAGGTGAATGTGTACTTTCATAGCAGTTATGTGCATCCCTGTCTATAAATGTCCCTGAACAGGTTTAATCTGCTTCTGCTCCTACCAGGATGTCCCCTCACCCACTGTGCTTGCTCTTGCTGTTTGTCTAGCAGTATGAGCCTTCAGCAGAGGTCTCTACTCATCTGATGTGGGCTGGATGAATCGTGACCCCTGACCCTTGTAATGTGTCCCACAGGCCTGAGCTCCTGGAACAGCTGTGGAAAGCCAGAGCGGAGAAAAAGAAGTTGAGGAAGACCATCCGGGACTTTGAAGAAGAATTCTACCAGCAGAATGGCAGGTTGGTCCCCCCTGGTTCTGCAGGCTTTACAGCTGCCTGATCTGCTCACTGAGCTGCTTTCTGTTTGTCAGGAGAGGCCCCAGGCCAGCAGGATGTCCACTACTCTGTAAGTGGATAGAAACCATGTGACCCCACTTTGGTAATGCTGTCTCCACCCCCAGGAATGTGCAGAAGGAGGACCGTGCCCCCATGATAGATGAGTACAAGGAGTACAAGAGGGTGAAAGCTAAGCTGCGTCTGCTGGAGGTGCTCATCAGCAAGCAAGATTCCTCCAAGTCCATCTAGGAGGAGGCCTGCTCCCTCACCAGACCACACCGCCCTCCTCACAAAGTCAAGGACAAAGAAGATGAGGAGGATGCCAGCTGGCAAGATCTGACAACCACAGCCTTTGCCTTTTTTGTTCTTACATTAGCTAGATTTTTTTTTCATTTCCTTCTCCTCTTTTGCTTTTCATTTCAAGTTGACAGTTTTTCATACAGAGAAACCATTACCGTCTGAGCAGAGACAGATGGATGACTGTTTCATGGCCTGTTACACAAAGAAAAGGGACTCATTTACATGGAAGGGAAATGGAGCAGGAATCCCATCCAGACTCTGATGGACGCTTTTTACCTATCTGAATATTTCCATTCACCAGTACTGGCTTCTGTTATGTGGATGTTTGGTTATAAATCAGTGTGTCTCTGTGTTCACACCTGTGTGTCATCTTTGGTCTGCTTTTGGTCACAATCTTTTGTTAGGTAGGCAGAGGATCTCTCTTATTGTCTGGATCCAAACACTACTATATTTCAATGTACTCCAGAGTTAATACCAGTGAAACCAACAGTGACTATGGGAGGCCAGGGCTCAGATGGAGAGAGAGGGGCTCTTATTTTCAGCATTTGAACAGGGTTGTGTGCTATAACAGGCAAAAATGTCTCAAAAGGCCAGTTTATCTCAAGGTTGCATTCCCATTCTTCAGCCAAAAAGCTTGCTGGTCCTTGCTCCACCCTTCCTGAGCTTCTTTCACAATCATCTATGTTTTGCGTACAAGATGGGAACAGACCCATAGGGCCGGATATTGGATGTTGGTAGTGGAATATGAATGGGCTTTTGTTTACTCCTGAACGCCATCCCACTAGGGTCTGTCGCAGGGCTGCCGCACCTCCAGGAATGAGGGCTTTGCAACCATTTCCAGTTGGTTCCTTAAGGTTTTTTTCTGTCTGACCTTGAGAATTATTGTAAAACTGCATAATTCAGGACACAGTTACAGAGCAGACAGTCTGAAGGCCACAGGTCTTGGTAAATCTTCACACCCCCGAAGCCCTGCACTGATACAGATGCAGCGGAGGCCAGGCTGTCTCAGGTTCCCATATCAAATGTGTGGCAGTTTAGCCCAGGAGTGGCGTGTGGGGAGGTGCAGCCTATTTGTGGTTAGTTGGTTGTTCATAAAGACTACTACAGGTGTTCTGTGGGATACAGGTCAGCATTGCTAAGCTGAGTCCAGCTCTTTCTCACACCTTGATGTTAGATTTACTATATATATAATATATAAAATCATTTTCTAATCCTCGTTTTTTTGTTACCTTCACTTGTAGTGAGCACCCCTGTTTAATGTCAGGCTGTTTTCCATAAGTTGGGTTTGGTGGCATCAGCTTGCATTTTTCATCCCATTAAGATGAAGCAATAAGTGGCATTGACGCCTGTGGAAAGGGGGCCTTGATTTCCCTCGCTGAAGGAGCTGGACATCCCCTTTTTATCCACTGGTCTAACCTGTTCGGGTGTATGTGAACTAATGCACTTGTCATATTAGACACTCAGTGTCGTATCCTATTAATGTGTGGGGTTGCAGGGGTTATTTTCCAAGAGCGTGAGACCCTTGCATCCTCTGTCTAATGCTGCCTGGCTTTCTAATTTGCTAACCTCATGTCCACTGTGCTGCATCAAGTGCTAAATTTATATCACACAGGATGTACATTTTAAGCCCTGGTACCACCCCAAGCATGTTTGTTTTCACTGCCGGAGGTGTCTGGGATGCTTTGTGTCAGATTGCATGAGTACACACCCCTGGGGCTGTTTCATATCTGAAATGCGCATCTGTGGATGTCTGTGTGAATGCTTGTTCGTTTTCGACATGCCAACATTGGTCAAAGTGCAGTCAGTAACAGTATGTTTAATGCAGACAATAAAATGAATGTAATTTACATACGTGGCCAGACATTTCTCTGCTCAGCGCTGCATGATGTTTCAGTTGGCACATGATTAACACTTGAAGTGCCAGACGAGATGAGTGACGGTGAAAGAACACGAGGATAGACTGTAGCTCTTGATAACTGAAAACCGACTGCAAGAACTGGAACCCCCCCCACCCTGAGCATCCCTTCAGCTCAACACTGCTGTCAGTCTTAGATGGAGAATCATCCATTCACTGATACATTTGAACAAGCATAAAGTTAGAGCAGCATTGAAGGTTGTCATGTTAATGCTATGATTACCAATACTACTGCCTCATTTTCAGTTGTCTAATCTGCCTCAAATGTTATTACCCCAGTCACCCTGATATTTATAATCCAGTGGAAAAAGCTGACAGGAGAATGCCTCCCACAGGGTTTGCCACCATGTCTCTGGACCCTGGAATTTGCTAAGTCCTTTTTGTATGTAGAATTGGGTCACACTCAGACAAGCATACCAAGAAACATTATTTTTCTAGTCTCTTTGGTATACTATTTTTGAACAGGCTGCAGCCTCTGGGGGAAGCCTAATGTGCCCACCACCTTTACAGGTGTGAATAATTTATGGCCTGGCAAACATTCCATTTAATTTGTTACACATTCTTGTTGTTGTTGTTTAATCCAGCGTCATTTAATTGACAGCACTGGGACGCAAATGTAGCGAGCCGGAGCCCTCACGAGGCAATTAGTCACACAGCACAGGTCAAAGTGCGAGCACCTGCTCTCTCCCCAAACCAGGTGGGTGGAGATGGACACCAGCTGCTCCAAATTCGTTTCCTTTGTGCATTTGGTGCCACCATAAGGCGACAATGAGGTGGGGGCTGCTATACCCTCTGGTGCGCGTCTGGCGCCTGGTGGGAGGTTAGTCCGTGCCAGCTCCGAGCCGGATCTCCTGCTGACTGACTGCAGAGACCACTGGGTGGCACCGCCAAGAGATGGCTGGATTCCATCAGGACCCGCCCTCAGTTTCTTAATTAACCAAGTGGCACTCTCAGGCTGGTATGAAATCTATGTATATGTTTAATTTACATACACAAAAAATTAACAAATCAGAGAGCTTTCAGTTTTCTTACCACCGTTTTTTTGTTGTTGGTAAAAACAATTTCTAAAAAAGATCTGCAAGGATAGCGTGCCCGTTCCAATCCGAGCGAATTAAAAAAGTGACACATCAGTGAGCAAGTGGTCTGGTCCATCTCCCAGCGGACAGGTCCATGTGGAAATCCATCCTTCCAGCACCTGAGCCCATCATCAGCGACCACTGTCATGTCACTCTTAGAAACCTACATAAGATACACTGAGGATCAGCTACAGCTTTAGCCCCACATTCACCCCATAGGTCAGGGGTGTCAAACTCCAGTCCTGGGGGGCTGCAGCACTGTCTAGCTTAATTCTTTCCCCGTTACACAACAAATGATTCAGCTCAAGAGCTGTGTGGTAATTGGCACAAGGAGTTCAATCAGGTGTGTTGAATGAGGGGAAACCCAAAAATGTGCAGGACCCCAACCCCCCAGGACTGGAATTTGACACCTGTGCCTTAGGTGAACTGAATTTCTCATGCCAGCTGACTGCCACTGCGGCCATCTCTGCTCTTCCAAATGGGGTTTGCTGATGGCCTCCGCGCTTCAATGGGAGAGGCTCTGTACATCAAAGCATGAGAGATGGAAAAATAAAAAATCTCAGTGCATTTCTGGTCAGTAGTAAAGACTTCATGGGCACATTTCCTGGGCGGCCCACCTCCTGTAGTCCATTTTAGTGTAGTCAAAATGGTTTATTTCCAAGTCATGGACTGCTTCAGTTTCAGATGCTAATTTGGTCCCTTTATGGTCTCATGATGCATGTGGGGAAAATGAAATTCCCCCCAGTCACCCATGCTACTACACTACCTGTTCAGTAGGGGGCACAATCCTCATGAGGTTGTTAAGCTCAAGGGGAAAAACAAAACACCTGCCACCATGAAAATGTCTATGATGCAGGTTGGCCCTACCGATTCCTGTATGCACTCCTACCCAAGTCTCCCACTAAGCTAAACTGGGTCCTTGCTAGGATCAGCCAGCCTATCACGGTGTCTCCTCCGGGGTGGCTGTAAGACCAGGCCACCCAGAGCTCTTGGTCATAAGGGCTTATCAATGACTGATACACCTGGAGAAAAACAGAAAAGAGACACGTGCTCCAGCCATCTGCTGACCCTTCACAGTTTTTATGTTTCATTATATGTTACACATCCATTTAATAGAACTAGCTGCTGCACGATTAACAGTTCGGAATAAGCTGGGCTGAAGTAGCCCCTCCCACAGGACTCACCTGCGTAACTCCGCCCATTACTCATGTTCATGGGGAGTAGGCTCCACTTGTCTGTAGCAGGGTTATAGTACTCCACTGAGGACAGGTTGCAAGATCCGTCGTCCCCACCAATCACGTACAACAGCCCATTAATGGCACACACTCCTATGGGGGGGGGGTGGCATGTCAAAGGTCACACAGGGAATATTTTCAGTTATAAAACACTGACCAGACATCTCGACAAGGGTTTGGTGTGGAGCCCAAAGAACACAGTCACACGACAGGGTTATGCCTGAAGGGGGCACTGTTCTGCTAGTGGTTATGTTCGTGTGTCTCACCGGCATTCCGTCTGCACATGTTCATGTCGCACACCTGCTTCCAGGTGTTGCTGGGGGGGTCGTACACCTCCACGCTTTTCCTGACCAGGGGACCGTCGTGCCCCCCAGCCGCATAGAGCTGCCCGCTCAGCACGCCCACCCCTGTAGGCCAAAAGAAAAACAGCAAGAGGTGCATCAAAGTTCCCCAGGATGTGGGGGAATGCCTTAAAGTGATTGTTCTACAGCACCATCTGCTGGAAGCTGCAAATGGCGCGATCTGGAAGGCTAGCACAGCCCTACTCCACTCAGCTCGCCGGCGCCCTCTCTTGCTCATGGCGAACATGACAGGAGACAGTAGCAGCTGTCCTGTAGGACGCCCTGTGCTGACGGTGCCATGATGTCTATGAATTTTTGAATATGATGCAAGATCCGGAAGCGGGTTTGGTGCGTGTGAGAGGTGACAGGATGTTTGGTGTTGGGTCAGGGGGCCCCGAGGTGGCACCAGGAGATCCCATGAGCTACCTGCACCACTCCGCCGTGTGCTCATGTCAGCCACATAGCTCCACTCATTGGTGACGGGGTCGTATGCCTCCACGGTGCTCAGGCACTGGCGGGAGGCTCCATCATACCCCCCCACGGCATACAGCTTCCCTACAGGGGGGGTGTAAATTAGCTGATGGTGACGCATACAGCTCATGCGGACACACAGTCACATCCCAGCGAAGCCACGTACCATCCACCACGCCGACCCCCACGCTGCTGCGCCGCGTGTTCATGGCAGCCACAGAGCTCCACTCGTCTGTCTTGGGGCTATAGGCCTCCACAGAGGATAGGCCTGCAGGAGGCAGGCAGAGTTTGGGAAGGTGCCGGCCTCACGCAGCAGCTCCGTAAGGATATATCACGCTGCCTCACTGAGGAAAAAGCCCTTTGCAGTGAACCGACGATGAGATTCGGGGTGGAGGCAAAGCAGCATTTGGGCACAGAGACCCTCAGTGGCCTCCAGCGGCTCATTCTGCCCCAACTCTTAACATCTCGTTACATTTTACCCTTGGGGGGCAGGGGAGGTCTTCTAGGTCCGTAGGCAGGGCACAGAAGAGCACAGAACCAGACCAGCGAAGGGACGGACGGCAAGTGATAGCCCCTTCGACCGAGTGCAACAGAAACAGAGAGATCACAGGCCGGTGTGGAGCTCGCTGTCGCCCCAGCGGAGGGGGGGACATACCAGTGCTGCCGTCGAAGCCGCCCACGGCGTACAGCAGGTCCCCCAGCACGGCGGCCCCCAGCGTGCTGCGACGCTCCTGCATGCTGCAGACAGAGCCCCACTGCTCACGCGCGCCGTCGTACGCATCCACCGTGCGCACGCGCAGCGAGCCGTTGAAGCCGCCTACGGCGTAGACGCGGCCAGCCATGAAGACCACCCCTGCAGGGGCAGAGGGCATCCAGCTGAGAGCCGAGCCTTCACTCACGGGGAGGCCGAAGCAGGCATCCGCCGCGGACTTACCCGCCCTGCACCGCCGGGATGGCAGGTCCGCCCCCTGGTACCAGCGGTCTTCCTGGAGGTCATAGCATTCCACACCGCGGATGGCTTTGGGGGCCTGGCCGCCGACCACCATCATCACCTTCCGCACGCGTGGGGGGCAGGGTTTAATAACATAAAAGGAGTATGAGCAGGAAGGGAGGAAGGATCCTGGCATGGTGCCCACCTTGGGCAGGCTGACGGGCGTCCTGGGCCGCGTCCGGTCCGTCTCCATCAACCGCCGCTGCTCCGCAGGAAGGAGGTGGTACTTCATGGCCTCGATGAGGAAGTCTTTGCAGGTGCTGTTGTTTTTCACCAGTGACTCCTCCTCCACAATCTAGAAGGGAAGCAAGTTACTGTCAGGATCGGGACCCGCCGGACACCCTGTACTCGGCTTGGGCGGTATCAATTCTTTCGTACCATCATACCTTCTAGACATTTCACACCAGTATGGGACGGTATATATTAATAAAAAATTTTAAAAACTTGTACACTACTGTAAAGTACAGCATCTGAGATCACCCAACTGAGATCATCCCTGTGGCAGCTGAGCGCGAGGGAAACGAGGAGGCAACTCCTGGCTGAAGAGATAAAAAGGCCACCCTTCATTTACTGACACCAAAGACCACCCTTCATTTACTGACACCAAAGACCAGCCTTCATTCACCACTTAGCTTCTCTAATGGTGCGTTCGATTATCTCTTTCCAACTCGGAACTCGGATGAAAACGTCATGAAAACTTGGAAACACGCCTCTTCTACTATGTTGACGTCGGACAAGATTTTGTTGTTCGATTTGCCCCCGTGACGTAATTTCAACATGATGGCTTACACACCCAACAGTAATTCTATTTTATAAATGTTTAAAAATGTTTATTTCCTTAAATGTATTAATTAGTTATAAATGTAATTGCTCGTGTTCGATTTAGAGAATAACACATCATGACCGTAAACAGCATCCTAACATGCGATATCAGATTTTTACCAGACTTTTAGTGTCTTTGGTTTGTTTGTAGTTTGCCGTTCGAAAAAAGAATATCGCTATGAAAGTACTAAAGTATTTTATAAAGCTTTTAAGGTGGTTTGACTAGTTCGTGTTTCTTGTTTGTTTGTCTCTTGGAAAAATCTCTATTTATCCATTTTCTCCATTTGGAAAACTCCAAATCTGCTAAAATATAAAGCAACAACACACAGCAACGTGTTCATGGAGGCAGCCATGTTTGTTCCGAGATGTGGGTGCCTCGAACGGGAGATTGTCGGACCTGATGTCACTCAACTCGGAATTTCCATGTTCCGAGAGAAAAATGAACGCACCATTAAATGGTAAATGGTAAATGGACTGCATTTATATAGCGCTTTTCTACTCTTCCGAGTACTCGAAGCGCTTTACAATTTATGCCTCACATTCACCCATCCACACACCGGTGGCGAAGGCTGCCATGCAAGGCGCCAACCTGCACACCGGGAGCAATTTGGGGTTCAGCGTCTTGCTCAAGGACACTTTGATGGGGTCAGGAGAAAGCGAGGCTCGAACCGGCAACCCTCTGGTTGCCGAATTATAGCACTGCCCTCTGCACCACCATCTTCCCCATTAATCTCAGAACACGCCACATAACCACCCCCTAGGGTGTATGGGAAATGTAGTTAGCCAGCCTATGAACATTAGTCTTACATGCAAACGGTCACCACAAGCAAATTATTTCTAGTCTACTTCCAAATAATACTTCTGTTAGCTAAGTTCCCTGCTGTAATAAATTAATTTCATTTTAGATTTGCATTTTCCATCAGTACAAAAAACTTATTTCAGGTAACTTTATTCATATGCACAATGTCCACAAATAGAGTGAAAATTAAATTAAAAGGCGAGATGGGTAGCCCATTTTCACACAACGATTTAGGACCATTACCTAAATTAAACACGCACAAGGGATGCCGCCATTTTTCTTTTTCACTAATGCTGCTATTTCTGCGACTCGCAGTTGCCATCTTTCTCACCTGTAGACTGACCTCTGGTGGCGTGTGCCGTGCATTACAATACATCGCCTCCATACAGCATCTCTGTATCAGTTTAACAGAAAGAGGACCGTCTGTATTTTTCAGTATTAAAAATAATACCTTTGGAATTTATAAATACTGGGGTGATACCATAACACCGCCCAAGCCAAACCCGGTACCTCATGGCTCAGGGGACAGCAGGTGACTTGTGTCGGTGAGGGTTCGGTGACATGCCACACCTGCACCAGGTAGGCCCGCGACAGCAGAGGGAGTCGCACGTGCTCCATCAGCTTGGGCATGTGGCTCAGCCGCGCCTCCTCCTCATGCTTTATCCAAGAGACCATGGCCTCGAACACCTGTGGAGACAGGAGCGGGTTGCGGGCGGCTTCCAGAGGCATCCTGCCGCAGCCTGCCTTTTCAAGGTTCCTCCCAAGGCTGAAGCGCTCACCTTCTCCTCGGTGGACACGGTGAGCTTGTCGCTGGAAATGAGGCAGCAGATCTGCTGCAGGGAAAGGCCCAGGAATTCCTCCCCCAGCGCCACCTCCGAGAAGTGCTGCTCTGCTCGACACACCGCACACCCACAGGTCACAGCGTGCGGCCAGTTCCACCCCATACACGTCTCTCTCCGCAACACTAAACCAGTTAGGACTGCAGCTAAACCGTTAAAGAACTAGTGACTGACAAGTGAAGCCAAACAGTTCACACCGCAGAGTAAGCAGTGTGAACCATGCACGATGACAGAATCTGACATGCGAGTTAAGATCCGTACACATAAACCCAACTGCTGCTGCTCAGCGCCCCCTGGTGGCTCACCTGCATAGGCCTGGGCTTGGCTCATCAGCTGGGTACAAGCGTGCAGGTCAGCAAAGGCACGGATGCCCAGGCAGTTAGTGGGGTGCAGCTGGGTGCGCAGGAAGTTGCAACACACCTGACGCACGTCCATCAGCTGCAGGAGGCTGGCAGCCGGCAGCAGGACCTGCAGGGATGGGGGTGGCAGGGTCCTAAGCATCCCCAGTACTGACGAGCAGTCAATAGAACATAAGCTGGGCAAGATACTCCCTAGTGGTCAGATGAAGCCCCCGGTTCAACAGTACAACAGGAAGATGCCACAACGCAGGCAGCAGGACACCATTTAGTACTGCACTCACGTAACAAGACGACTAACAGGCAGACACACCTTAAACGCTCACTGTGTCCACCTACTGGTGACAATTGCAGCAGCACTAAAAACAAATACTATGGTTCATACAAAGTGGGAGGGCGAGACTCGAGACAGGAAACCACCACATACACGCATTAGCCCAGAGCTATCCAGCCAATGGCGGAGGGCGCTACGGGCATTAGCCCAGAGCTAACCAGCCAATGGTGGAGGGCGCTACGGGCATTAGCCCAGAGCTATCCAGCCAATGGCGGAGGGCGCTACGGGCATTAGCCCAGAGCTATCCAGCCAATGGCGGAGGGCGCTTCGGGCATTAGCCCAGAGCTATCCAGCCAATGGCAGAGGGCGCTACGGGCATTAGCCCAGAGATATCCAGCCAATGGCGGAGGGCGATACGGGCATTAGCCCAGAGCTATCCAGCTGATGGCGGTGGGCACTACACACCCAGTTTCTCTGTGGACACACACACACACACAATGCTTACGTATTCCTGCTGTAAACACAGAGAGGATATCCTGTTCCAGCACAATAAGAGGAAATGACAAAAAGGCTGCTGGGAGTGGAGGGGGCTGCCTAGATGGTGCTGCCCATAGGGCTGGTTCTAACGCCACCAAACCAGTCACCATCACAGACACCATCATGCAGACCTGGAAGTCCATTTTCACACCATGATGTATCACCTTGTTATGCTGAACAATCATTCAAACTTCCAATTTTGACAGAAAATGAAAGTGAATACGAAAGTTCAAACAAGGAGACCTAAAGAACGCCAGCATGTCCAATCACATTGGTCCAGATTTTTATATGAGGAGTAAGTCTAACATGCTTCTATGCTATTACTGTTATTCAGTCCACCCCCTTCCACCACCCGGCTCCCCGGCCTGGTCCGGGGTTTGGCTCCTTCGCCACCTGCCTGGTCGCCCAGCCAGATCTGTCAGCTTCAGAGACGACGGAGCCGATGACCAAGAGACGGGCCTCGCCAAAGCAAATAAACACTCTTGTTAAGTCAAACTATTGAGGTCTCCTTGGTTGAACTATATTAGAAACAAGCGTAAGCCACTTTTCGTCATGCTGAATGCGAGCTTCCGAGCGCATCAGTGCAGTCAGGGTTCAGGGGACAGGGGACAGGCCTTGCATGTCTCAGACCCAAGAAGCCTCTCTCTTTGCGCTTCTCCCTTAAGCAGGCCATGGGCTTTTCATCTTCATCATTTCCCCCTACCTCTGCGCCCACTGTCCTGGCTCCCACTCACCTGCACGTTCTCCTCGGTCACCTCGATCTCCGCTGTGTAGATGTAGTCCACCAGCCGCTGTAGTGTGTACCCGTCCACATCCCGGATCTCCACCTGCTGGGCCGTGCTCTCACTCATGTCTCCTGCGCGCGACACCAAAGTGGCAAATCGGGGCTCAGCAGAGGGCACATCATCTGTGTAACACAGGGGTCGCCAACATGGTGCCCCTGGCCACCAGGATGCCCCCAAGGACCACATGAGGTGCCCGCGGACCTGTTCTAGAAATAGCACAACTCACCAGTGAGCATCGTCTAAAATTTAATTTTATCCTGTTGCTATTCTTCTTTTAATCACATTTGCATTTATATGAATTTGAATGACAATACCTAAAAAAAAAAAGTATTTAAAACATGTTTATCATACATGAAGTTTAGATAAGTTTAGGAGGGCATTTCAATCTGGTAGCCCTTCGTATGGCTCAGTACCTGTGAAGTAGCTCTCAGTTTCAAAAATGTTGGTGACCCCTGATCTAACACTAATCCAATCAGCCACAACATGCTACTCAAAGCCACGGGTTCATCAGACCACTCAACAAACACACCGTGAACTGGTTTGGCTTTGCTGGTACAAACAGAATGAAAGAGGTCACATGAAGAAGGCCCAATGAGAATCAGGAATGGAGCCCGGCAGCCATCATCTGAATGTCATCTACAACACACATTCTGCATATCAGTTTCTACATTGTGGTCCAGTAACGGACCTGATCCACTGAATCTTTCAAAGACCAGAAGTAAACATCTATGGTCTCCATAGGGGCCATCACGATGGACCATGACGTCTCGACTTTGGCTAATCTTTCAGGAAAGGGGGGTCTAAAACCAGGAAGCTGCTGGAAGTTACCTGTGAACATGGCGCAGAAGTAGGGGCTGCAGGAGGCCAGAACCACCCTATGCGCTGGGACCTCCACACCATCGGCCAGCAGGAGGACGTCACACAGCATCTTCCTGCTGCAGAAACACAGCCGGCTTAAGAAACCAGCATCCCCCTCACGCACACACATCCAAAGGGGGGATATGGGGAAGGGAACAACGAAGCACATGGGGTACAGCTGTCTTTCCACAATTCTTCACTTGTTTGCCTGCTAGACATTAGTAATCTTTCACAGGGTACCTTTAAACGGGAGGGTTTTACAGTGGCATCCATGGTAGGTATGGTCAGCCCAACCCCAGGGTGCTAGGACCAGCAGCACCATACCTCCTGAGGTCATTCATCAGTCGGAAGGCCTTCTTCATGTGGGTGTGATTAAGGGGGGGCACCCCACAATCCTTCTCATCCTCCTGCAGGTCTGGTGGTGGTTGGGGGCTCAAGTTTTGGGTCCTTTTCAGTAAGAAATAGGGGGCGGGTCAGTGATCTTAGTGGGTTAATATATTTGAAACGAACAATATGGTCATGTAGATCCACATTAAATTAATTACTTCTCAGTTTTTGCTATATTTTTGCTGTTCATCTTTTAAAGGGAAAAGAGTCCCTCTCACTCACTGGTAAAGACGATATGTAACTGAACCCCCCACCGAAACGAACATCCTATGACATGAACACCGTGAGGTGAGACAAACTGGGCCCGGATATTTATATTTGTGCGTGTGTGTATTTTTATATATATCATATATATGCATTTCACTCCTTCGACAAGACACATTTAGTAATGTCCTGATTAAAATCAGACGAAAACTATATTTAGAAGGCTTACATCGGAAAACAGTTGCCAGCCTTTGACATAAACTACAGTCTGTTATTATTATATCAAATAAGACACCGACTGACTGACCCTTAATATAAAATTACTCTCGAATATTTTAAAATGCTTCCTACGCCCTACAACTCAACATGACCTCATAATTCTGCGTTTAATTTCATCTCGCAGCAGGGCAGGCTCTCCGGGAAGAAGCGGCTAGTCCGTGGGGCAGAATAGTGGTTAAGGCGCACTGACGGAGCTATGCACCGGCACCGGTCAAGGACGCCAGCCGTCGTCGAGTGAGGGAAGGACGGCCAAGCGGAAGCGCCGTGGCCGCCAGTGGGAGCACTTCAGGGGGGATCACGCGAACGTGTCATACGGCTTTCTGGAAAAACGCCGCATCCTTTAACTTCTCTTCCCTTGCAGTTTATGGATAATTTTTTTTTTTTTTAAATCAGCATAAATGCATGTCCAGCTGAGGGGTGTGAGCTGGACGCCGTTTATCGGTAATGTTGTGGAGTAGTAGTACATCACACCCCAACAAGCAAGATAAGCGCAAGGCGACCTCGGCAGCGCTCAGGTGGCCGCGGAACGGCGCACCCCGCAGGGGGTAACATGCTGCAGCCGCGCCGGCACACGGCCGCCCGTTAGCAGCTTCCCTCCAGAATGACGGATCGTCCGGCTTGCTTACCCCGCATATTCCATGGCTCCGCTTCTACTGCATGTACTCCAGCGCTGGGACCGTGGTTCCAAAGCACCGCTCTGCTCCTCCTCCTCCTCCTTCCATTGAACGCTCGGAAGCACAGTGTTATGACCCAGGTAGACGATGCTATGCTAAGCTAGGCTAAGTTAGGCTAAACTACGCTAGTAGGCAATGAGCCCGCCCCCACACCGACTCTTTCGCCATTGCACAAGCGCACCCACTGGGGGTGGAAGAGACTGTTTTCCCAGCATCCTCATCCCCAGCCCGCCTTCCCAGATCCCCTTAGCGCTGCCGTGTCGCGTAGCAACAATACCCTTAAATGAATGATAGTGTTCGCGTTCGCATAGGAACGTTGCTCTGCGTGTAACACTTCGATGTGGACAATTTCTAACAAAAGGAACCGGCAATTTCGTGAGTCCAAGAGGGATTCATTCAGCTGTATATGTTTACATACACTATTTATTCGTGTTCAGTAAGTGACACGCTGCCACCCTACAATTTAAAACAGAAAGGTGCCAGTGATGAATATAAAAAGTGTTGCTTATAAAAATTAAAAGCAGACTCCTAGGTTTAACCAGGCTTCACCTAACGAAGATTTAATATATCATTTGTTTTACAGGATTGTGAGATGGGAGTAACCAAGAACAGTGTAGACTGAGGATGTTAATAAACCAGCACACAGATTTTAGGTTTATAGTGATTTTATTGAAGAATTACAACATAGGAATAATTCATTTATATAAACAAATCACCAAATCCTTGCATGTAGGGATCCTCTGACACCTAGGATATATGACAAAACTGCTCCCACCCCACTATCACACCTCAAGGGGGTCTTTGGTTGTGCCAGGCCCCATGAGCAGCCCACCTATGTGTAAAATGACCCTGCAAGCACGATCTGCATGCCACGTGCTTCTTCCCCATATGGATGCATTCCTTAGCCAGGCTGCTCCATGCCTACTCCGGGTCACCAACAGGACGAAGGACATCATGTGAAAAGGTATTCCTACAAGAGGTAGAGAAGTTGCATTAGTGCCCAATTTCAGGAAGAATTCACTCGTAAATGTTGCCATTGTCGGCCAGAATATTTGCGAAACCGACTCTTTGGGTAAACGCCCACATTTTACACGTATGCAATGTGATTCTGCTGCCATCTTGCAGCAGTAGGAAAATGCACGTATCCAACCGATCAGTCGCCTCAAATCATGAAAGCAGCAAATGACTCAACTAAAATACACATTTTAAGATTAAAATTCTAAAAGCTATGCGTTATATTTCTAAAAAAGTGTGTTAAATTAAGTATCACATCGTACATGTTTATTCTAGATCCTTCTAGAATAAACGGAAGTCGTACAATAAATCAGGAAAGGGGAAATCGCCACTTATCACTGCCTGCTGCGTTTTCATCATCTGATACTGCTCCGATGCGAACGCACAAAGCGATGGTGAATCTTTATGGCATAGATTCACTGCAGCTCCAAGCCGGCATGAGCAGACGGTGCCTTTTCAGGCCGATGGGGGGCGGATGACACCGCCCCCACTTCCAAAGCCTGATGCAATCCCGCATCGCCTAACAGATGTCCGAGCCTGCAACCCGCCCCTTCTCCACCCGCAGCACTCCGACACCGCCCCCGCTCACAAAAAGCACACCTTCCAGTATGACAATCCCCATTTAAATAAATAATGAGCATTTAGGATATGCATGCAAGTCAATACTTCTGCATGCAACCAAAGAGCCTGATAAACATCCAAAAATAGCCACGGTTACCCCCAGTACAGAGGCACCGCACGCGCCCGCTTGGATTCCCTTACTTATTTTGGACCTATAAGCTTTTGAAGCTTCCCGAAGAAGCGCCCCTCATCTTCACAGGACATTGGTGAGGGCGCTTTATTTTCCCCCCTACATCAAAATAAGACTTCCCGTCCAATTATAATAATCGCATAAATGATTTTTTTTTTGACTGCGTGCCTCGGTTTTACATAATTTAAACGATACATCTGTATCCCTTCATTGTATTACTCGCTCTAATGAACAGTTTAAATCAAAATGAAAGCTCACATACAAGTATTTTACAGCTTCACCTAGTGGAACAGATGGTCAGGCACCCCTCCCCCCACAAACAGCACGGGGAGAGGGAGGTCTACATTCTGACATCCCATAAAGGGCTGAGAATTCAATAATAACCCAACAGTGAGCATATACTATAATAATATCACACCAAAGGCAAATTTAAAACTCGAGTCAATTTTTAGATGGAATAAAAATAAAAACATACAAATAAGATTAATAATAATAATAATAATCAGCCAACCAAAAGAAACCCTTTCTTGAAGTATCCAGGACCAGTATATTTATAAGTATCTGCAGAAAGGCCCTTCTGTTCACACACATAGGGCCAGCAGACACTTACCATGATCTCACCCGTGGTCTGTGGCAGAAAGCTCCAGTTCTCAGCTCAGTTTGGCCAGTCTGAAGTCAGTCTGGCGCCATCTTCATCAAACAGGACTTAAAAGTAACAATTTATTAAAATCCATCTGCTTTGTGAATTCTGGGGAGGAAAAGGGAAAAGATACAGCTTTAAAACAGGACGATGGGTTTTAAACACAAACGACTATATTAATAACTGCCCATCTACCTCTCTGCCCACTTTCCAGCATGACCACTGCAATGGGCCCCTCTGGACAAGATCCGTTCTCCACATTAACATGTACCTGCTAAATTTGGTTACCAGTACTGGAGGGAGGGGGGGGCAAATAAGACATCTTTCCAGATGCGAATGCAATACAAATTTGGTTGATTTGTGATGGAAGGTGCTTCAAATAACCATCAGGTACAGTTTACACAGTCACTTTAAGAGAACCTGCTGAGTGTCAATACAAGGCCACTGGGGGTCATAGCAACATATGACCATCCTGAGGTGTGTGTTAGCCACACACAACATTTACATTTAAACAGAAGCTACCAAATGCATTAAGTGGGCAGGACTACTGAATCGCATTAAGATGTTGAGGGAAAGGGAAGGTGGTTAGGTGTAGGATAAATAACTGAAGTCACAAACCTTGCATACAAACGCTGCTCTCCTTGAATTGGGTGGAATTAAAAAGTGGAGCTAAAATCGTCAAGTAAACAGGAAGTCTAAGCCCCACTCCGGTACGACCTCCTTAAACTGAAAACTGTCTGGAATATGGAGTTATAAGACATCTGAAAACCAGAAGCACATCTAAACTTTTAAGAAAGAAGTTTCAAAGAAGGGAAAATAAAATCATTGACTCTATGGCGATTTAAAGTGAAATTGACATCGACTTATCTAATGAAGTAATTGACTTACCTATTTAAAGAAATTAGTCAACAAAGACTAGAAGACAGGTGCATGCACTTACTTTACATTAAGCTGCAAAACACTTGGTTGGTGCAGCATAACCTGCCTTACAGAATCTGTATTTAGTAAGATACACACTTCATTAACACGTCTTGTGGATAAAGTATTGCTACAAACCTGAGGCGCATATCCTATGGATTTTCAGCTGGGTTTCTACAGCTCTGGAGTACCCCCTGGAGATTCCCTTGACGCAGTAGGCACAGCTAAGGTATACATCCAGCTTTTTTGTTCACTAAAGGTTTGGAACAAAGCTCTAGCATTTATTTAGGAAGGAAGATACATTGTACATAAGCTCATCTTGATGCTAGGAGTGCAGAAGTTTGCGGCTTCAAAACCAGTGAGTTTTAAAATACCTGCTTGCAAAGTCAGGATTCTTTCATGGTCAACAGGGGTCACTGAGACCCCATTAAAACAGAGGCAGGAGATAAACAGAATAAAGAATGCCAAGACATAATGTACTGGTGAACACTGCACAGGCCCTGGTACCAGGTGTGCCCTGCAATTCTGGCTCAAATAGTATTCATAAAACACTTTAAATACACTGGAAAAACTTTATTAACTCAAAAAGTACCCCATAAGGCTTGTGTCCTCAAATAAACGTAACTTCTATATAGAGTAAAAAGTTTTATTTAAATGGAAATACATACAGTTTACCGGTATTTGAAATAGACAGTAGAGGTTAATCTATGTACCAGAAATACAATGAAACAGACATATAAATGTCAGTATCCATAATGATGCTGAAGTCCTTTGTTTTTATAATGATTTTACTGGAAAAATAGGAAAAACAATCTTGAAAATGCTCAGATAAACCTGTTTTTTGAATTCTCGGTGATTGAAAAGAAAAACATATTCACCGTAACAACTAACAATATGTCATAATAACGGCAACCACTTGACTATAACATTCACACTAACTGGGAGCAAACCACAGGTCAAGCACTAAGACGGGGCTTTTAGGTCTGATTTAGTAACAACGGCAGTGAACCTACATTACTTTGAGAAAAGTGTGACCTAGTCCTTAAAAATCCTGCGTCAATCTTTCCCATTTGGACCGAATAAAACTAGACATAAATTATTCTATCAAACACTTTGGTATTTTTCAAGGGAATACGATTTTGTTTTTAGACAGCAACTAGTTTTGTGAACTGGAGCCACCTAATTATAAACAGAACTAAGGACTAAATCAAGTTCACTGCAATTGACTACTTGGCTACTTAGGTCAAAACATGGGGTCTCAGGAAAAAAGAAAAACACTTAATATAAACTTCAATACAGATGTTTAAAAAGAAAAGAGGCAATTAAGTTACAAAACACATAAACTAAAGCAAATGAAAAAACCAGACCTGCACTAACAAGCAAAGCATCTATCTGAACTGACATGTCAGATGTGTATGGGAAGAATACAGTAAGCCATAACACGTGGAGTCCACCCCCCACCCCGGAAATTAACAAGAAGCGTGAAGAGTCCTCCTACATCCCCCTGGTCTATGTTATCTGGATGGATGGAGAAGGGCACGGCCGCCAAGCTGAGGACTGCCTGGCGTGGGCGGCCCGGTAAGGAGCCCCTACCTGCCTGCCCCCGCTCGGGGGCATCCACAGGACGGCCCGGGTAGTCTAAAGTGAATGTGGTGGGAGGCTCTGCGTCTGGCTAGGGGATGAAGCTGCAGGGGGGCGCGTTCTCAGGTCCTTAATACGAGCTTCCGTAACCCCCCCTGCCGTAACCGCCACCGCCTCGGGAGTACGGCGCGCCGCTTCTGCCCGAGTAATTACCTTTCATTGGGCCGTAGCCAGAGGACTGCTGGCCGTAACCGCTTCCAAAATCATTGTAGCCGTTCCCGCCGCCGTAGCCGCCCATTTGATCGCCATAGCCTCCGTATCCACCGCCGTAGTTGCTTCCGTAGCCCCCGCCGTATCCTCCATCGTTCCCCCCGTAGCCGCCATAGCTGTAGCCGCCTCTTCCGCCTCCGTAGCCATTTTGAGACCTTCCCATTCCCCGTCCGCCGCGGCCCCGGCTCCGACCACCGGCGGCCTGCATCTCCTG
>JABFEA020000002.1:27899939-27929121 GCA_019775915.2 Cyphomyrus plagiostoma
GGAGTATTGGTGCGTGCAAAACAGCAGCAGGCGGCTGTGGCCTGTGGGCCGGTTCTAATACTAATCAAATATCATCCTGGGGGCCATAGATAATTCACCTCTGGCTTAAGTAAAGACCTGTTATTAACTGTCACTATGTCAGTGCTGAAATAAGGACCTGTACTAACTGTCATTATATCAGTGCTGAATTAAAGACCTGTTGCTATCAATATGTCAGTGCATAAGTAAAGACCTGCTACTAACTGTTACGATATCAGCACTGAATTAAATACCTGCTACTGTCACTATGTCAGTGCATAAATAAAGACCTGTTACTGTCACTATGTCAGTGCATAAATAGAGACCTGTTACTGTCACTATGTCAGTGCTTAAGTAAAGACCTGTTACTAACTGTCACTAAATCAGAGCTGAATTAAAGACCTGCTATTAACTATTACTATTTCAGTGCTGAATTAAAGACCTGTTATTGACTATAACTATGTCAGTGCTGAAATAAGAACCTGTTACTAACTGTCATTAAACCAGTGCTGACTTAAAGACCTGTTATAAACTGAGTAAATACTTGACACTAAGGGTGTCCCTTACTAAACATGCTAAACATGAGCCCTTTTTGTGACAGAGACGGGTTATCCCTTTTGTGACCCCCCCCCCCCTGCAGGAGGTCCCCTGAACTTTTGGTATGGTACTTTCAGTACTTTCTCTTTTCCATTGTCTTCCGGTCGAGTTCAAGTACCAAAGTTCCAATACCTAAAGTATCAAACCATGTTTTGGGTATGTTTTTGGTATGTTTTCATTACTTTGGGGTGGGACTTGCAGACGTGTTCTTTGTTAATTGATTATGTAAATAACCTGCCTCTGAAAGACAATTTAACCAGCATCTTGAAAAAAAGTGCCATACTTAGAAAACAACAATAAAATAAATAGAAGGAGTAATGATGGGATGCATTAACAAATGAAAAGAACAGATACAACAAGATCAGGGATGCTACAATATGAAATAAAGTATTTTGTGTAATAAACTAGGACAGTGTATTGGGAATTGGTATTTGAAAATGTCCAAATATCTCAATGTGATTTTGGTGTAGGAAATTTATGTTGCGTTATATATTTTTATGCAACTATTACAGTGTCATTGCTGTGCCTGTCATTAGGTGGGGTAAAGGGTTTTTATGTTCGTTGTATTCCAGGCCCACCTCGGATCAGCCGGCCCGTGGAAGAGAAGCATGTCGTCCGGTTGGGACACACCGTGCGCCTGCCCTGCCCTGTGGAAGGAGACCCCCCACCCCTGGTACTCTGGGTGAAGGATGGTCGCAATGTGAACCAGGGTTGGGGCCGCTATCGCGTCCTGAGACGGAGCCTGAAGATCAGTGAGATAGAGGCCAGCGACGCGGGCATGTACGTGTGCCGCGCCACCAACGGCTTTGGCAGCCTGGCACTCAACTACACCGTGGTCATAGTCGGTGAGTGCACACCTCTCTCCTCGAAGGTGCGTTATGTTGCGTTGCAAGTGCCTCCTGCTACTATCAGAAAGTCTGCAAAGCGGATAAGGGCTCAGCCTCCGGGTTAGCATTCTGCTGGATCATGTTTGACTTGACTGGCAGAGTTGGCAGCCTCGACACTATTCAGCGAATATGGTTTCATTTACAGGACACAAAATAAGTATGTACAAGTGTGCATTGTGTAAATGAGAATTTATGGCTAGTTTGCCTTATAAAAGAGGTAGAGCTTGTTACTCGGATTTCACTTTGAGTGCAGAGAACAAAGGGCCTTTTTCACCTGAGTGTCTGTCACACAATGTGTGTACCGTGGAGGAGCAGCACTTGTTTACCGCACATGTAACCCAACACCATGCTTTTCTGCATTTCCCCTACACTCCCTCCAGACATATTGGGAAACTCGAAGTTGATGAATGTGTTAAGCGTGCCTGAAAATGCGGGTTAAGCAGCGAACCATCTGCTTGATGTGGCCGAGCAGCGCTATCCTTTATGCTGGTGATGTTGCTATGTAGAAAGTCTATGTCATGACTGTCAGAGTATGGAAGAAGGTTATAAAGAACCCTAAGTCTGCGTGAGTATAGTATAGTGGTGTGGGGAACCCAAAGTCTTCTTGAGTATGGAAGAAGGGTATAAAGAACCCAAAGTCTTCTTGAGTATGGAAGAAGGGTATAAAGAACCCTAAGTCTGCTTGAGTATAGAATAGTGGTGTGGGGAACCCTGCTCTAGTACAGAAGAATGGTTTGGGGAACCCAATGCCTACTCGAGTACAAAAGATGGGTGTGGGGAATCCAAAGTTTGATCTAGTCTGGAAGAATGGTTTGGGGAACAGTGTGGTTGCTTAAACATGGCAGAAAGGTTTGGGGAACACAAAACCTGCTCAAGAATGGAAGAAGAGTGTAGAGAACCCAAAGGCGGGTGTGGAGAATCAATAGCCTTGTCCAGAGGGGTAGTCCTAAGGCTGGTTGTCCAGGCTTTCCTTCCCTCTGCTCATTGTGTTTATTTTTGAAACACATCCCCCACAGCTACGTCACAAGGAAATGATTATATTAGCAGCGCATAACCATTTAGCTAGGAAAGAATGCAGCCATTTCGAACAGACATTATTTTCAAGTTTCTATTTATTTTAAGTAGATTCATTTCTGAACATTAGCTTTCATACAAACCAAACAGCGGCCGTTCAGTGAAACGAGAGGCAGTTTCTCCTGCCCTGCTTTCTCCCCGGTCTTCTTGAACCCTCAGCATTAGCTCGGAATATCACGTAAACGTTATGCAGTTAACCATAGGGAGATCCACCGGGGGGAGACACCCGGCTGACTTCAGGGAGATTCATCAGTGTTGGCTGTTCTCAGGTCACACGCTTCTTTGGGGGCAAGCTTGGGCAGGTCTAACGTCTTAGCGGAGCTGCCAGCCCATACCGAAACAAGGAACAAAGGGTACACATCACTGCCCGCCTGTCCACGTTCAGGGTCCCGCTTGTCCCTCTGTCACACATGACTTCATTAGTCACTGACTGATTAATCACTTCACAACAAATTAGGGCAAAATGGTGGATAAGGTGACAAACACCATATCTTCGATGCCAGATGATTTTCAGCTAGGTGGCGTACAAGTCGGCCGACTCGCTTGTCCGAAGGAGAGCAGCACAAGCTTAGAAGTGACCACCGTGGATTTCTGTACTAGCTGGGTGACTCTATATCCACAGCTGACTGTGTGGATTCACACAAAGGAGTTAAACGCTCCAAGGCTGCCTCGCGACACACTGATCCATGGCAAACTGATCCAAGGTGACCTGCGATAAAACCACTGCCATACTGAATCGGGTCAAGCTAGGTGCCTTAGTTTAGGGTGTGACTCTCCTTCTGAGAGACCTGGAGGTCTTGGGAATCTTGCCCTTCATTGGAGCAGGGTCTTCAGCTGCTCCTGCAGCAGCTTGGCTGGCTCGCAGGATGCAGGGGGCAGGGGCTACAGCCTCTGGCTGGACCCCAGCAGTGTAAAGCAGAAGTAGCTACTGTGATTCTCCACAGGACAACACCCCAGAGTTCACATGGCTGGTCCAGAGGTGGGCCTGTGCTGTGTTCTGTTCGTCTATGGTGGCAGGGGGGGGGGGGCATGTGTACTGTCCTATATCCCAGCTAGCACCCTCCTCACCTGAAGCTAACTATAACAAAATTACTTTGGGGGAGCCAATTTTAGCCCAGGGTGAGATGAAGGTTTCAGCATAACATGTCCATTCTAGTCCGTACCACACATGCGGTGGTTGAGGTGTGTGGGGGGGGGGAGTGGTATTTGTCCCGCGTTTCAGCGATAAAATTGATGAATAGGTCACTGTGGTCATATCCCCTCAACCTCCCTCTTCTGCCCGCTTGGAAATGCAATGACTCAGCTTCCAGCAGTGTTATCCAAACGTTTGGGGTGAACCACTCGCTGGATTACTTTTCCTTCGGCCGAGAGAAGGGGGAATATCTGGATTTTCCTGAAGTGAGGTGCATTTTCCTGGGCCCCTCCCACCTCGCGCCCTATGAGGATCCTGGGCGCCATGGGGCGGCACACACCCCACCCCAAGCCGTCCTCAGCTCCATCGGCCCCTTTCCCTGCAGGAAGGTCACTTCATGACTAATTCTGATAACGGACAGACTGACACAGAGCTCAGTGTCGGACCCAGATCCCTCACAATATCCGCCTTTCCTTTGTGTTACTGTGGGGCGAGTTCAAAGCGGAAAGCACATATGGGCACAAATTAATTCATGCTTGCGAGACTTGGTAAAAGGCAGGAGGGGATGAAAGGATGTTTTGATGAAATTGAAACCATTCCCGAACGTAGCACAACCCCGCCATCGCGTGCCGAGCGAAGCGGCAGGCAAACCCGTGAACCCGAAAACAATCAGGAGAGACCTGAGTGGCTCGGTGATGGTGCCGGGGCAGCGTGTTTATGTGGGAGGCTGGCGGCAGGGTGGCGCTGCAGGACGGGCCGGCTGCAGATCGCCCAGCGTTATTTTTGGTGTCCCTTGTTCACGTAGGCGGGACTACATTTAGCGTTGCTGCTGCTATTAACGTCAGGCCTTCAGGAGCCGGGGGGGGGAGGCAAACGTGAGTCCTTTTTATGACAGAGAAGGGTTGTCCCTCCTGTGACCCCCCCCCCCATGGGAGGTCCCCCTCCCGAAAAATGCACCAATGACTTTTAATTAAATGGGAGGAATTCAAACAGTCCACCTCCTAGCACACAATGAGAGGAGCTAAATAAGTGAATAAGTGAGGAGGAGGAGGAGGAAGAAGAAAAGGTTGGGCGATTTCCTCCTGCTTGCCACATGGCTGTTAGAGAAACCACTAATGGTCCTATAAAAGATAGGAGAACCTTCTAATTACCCTCCACCTCCCATGGGCCGCTGCGTCTCCCATGCTGCATGTGTGCTACAGCTCTCTAATTTGCCCCCCAGCCTCGCCTGGCACCAGGCACTGGAGACATGTGCCCAAAATAGCCCTCGGCAGGCCGGCCACTTCGGGGCCCCGCCCCTTTCCAGGCGGGGGGTCACCCTCTTCATTCCACGGCATCGGCCGGCCACCGAGAAAGCTGCTACGTAGCCTCCTGTTTCGTGTCACTTTCATATAGTGCCTTTTCCAGCAAGCTGGGGCAGATCCAAGGGGTGGCCATGGCTTCCCCTAGTAAATACATGGCTACCCCTGTTGCCCCCTCACATCAAAATAATAAAAACAAAATATGGATTAATTTATTTTCTAAACAGAACCTTAGAAGAGAACTCCATAAATATATCTAGTCCCTGACGGCCACCACAGTCAAAATACAGTGGTACCTCGGTTCTCGAACGTAATTCGTTCCGGAGTCCAGATCGAATCCTAAAAAGTTCGAGTTCTGATCAAATTTTTCCCGTAAGAAATAATGCAAAACAAATTAATTGATTCCCAGCCCCCCAAAATTACACCTAAATATGCATTTTTCAGCATTTAAACACAAAATGAACAGGATAAAACAAGAAGAGAATTTTTTTTAAGGGCTTCCAAAATGATAAAGATCTTATCCCAACATTACCCCTGTCCTGCCCCAGTCGTCCGCTCCTTCCGTGTGCCACGCCCCCTCGTGTGTCAACCCCATGTGATCAGCTGTTTCTGATTGTTGTCATTAGTCCTCTGTAATAAGTCTGTGTTTCAGTTTGTTTCCCGAGTCCGGTCATTGGGTGTGTACGACTTGCTTACAGCGTTGGTTTAAAGCAATGCATTCTGATCCTGATGCAATGCATTACTGTTAGTTGCATTGCGACCTCACACCCAGCTGCACAAACTGCAACCGCTTCCGTGACAACACACCTTTGCCCTTATTGGCTGAAGAGTTTAGTTACACGCATGACGTTTGTATCTCGGGCAGTTCCGATGCATAATCTGCTATTTCTCCTGAATATCACGTAAAGCAGTGAGAACTGGTTTTCAATTAAATTACCTGGTAAAATAAAGTTGAAATAAATGACATAAATGCTCTAATAGTACACGTAAGTTAGTGCTTAATTTATTGTTAGTTACTGTAATGTTGCGCTACATTATTTGGTTAATCATCCAGTCTGTGAAGAAGGCATTCAAGTAAGAACTGCATTGTAATGTGACTCATTTCCTGGTGCGTACAATTTATATTAGGTCAGCGTTCATGGTTGGACTTCTGACATTCAGATCGAGTTCTAGGTGAAACTGGTTTGTTCGACTTTCAAGAAATTCGAGTTCTATTGAGAACCAAGGTATCACTGTATGTGTGTGTGTGTGTGTGTGTGTGTGTGTGTGTGTGTGTGTATATATATGTATGTATATATAATTTTTTTCCCCCCAAAAATATGATCAGTAATTAATGTTTACTCTTGGACCTCGCCAGCCAAGCATTTCACTACCCATTGTACTGAGTATAACTGTGTATGTCACAAATAACACTTTTGATTGCATGTTCCTGGTACAGAATAAAAGTCGCTGTATGTAAGTGAGACACAGCATGTGTGTAACTACCCTTAACTTCTCATGCTATTCTGCAGGAGGCTGAGCTCAAGTCCCAGTTTCGTCCATTAGAAGAGCTGAAGAAGGACATGGCTGAGCTGGACCTGCTGGTCGAGACAGACTTCCAGGTGATGAGCCGGCTTGTGGCGCAGTTGAACCGCTCCGTTGCCACTGTGGAGGAGCGGCTCGCGGCGCTGCTGGACCTTGAATATTTGGTGCATCAGGTGAGGAGTTTAGTGACTTCTGTGTTATTTTCGGGCTTTCAGGGATACTGGTCAATATGTTTTCTCTTATTGGCTTTTCCTGTTTACTTCCTCCGGCTTGTGTTTTACGATCGGCAACACACTGTGACATTGTGTCAAATTTAAAAAATGCGGACGAGCAGGTCGGCTTTTGTTGTCGACGACAAAAACGATTTGGCGAGCTGAGAGAGAGACCGAGAATAGAGACAAGCTGAGCTATAGACGTGTACCATTGGTATGTTTTGTCTTTGTCTTGCACTCCCCGTTTACCATCTGGCCTCACGTGTTCAGGTGGACAATGCCCGTGACTTGGTGTCCATGGGAGGTATGAAGCTGGTGATAGACACCCTGAATGGCACGGATCTTCAGCTGCAGGAGAGCGCGGCTTTTGTCTTGGGCTCCGCTGTGTCCAGGTGATTCCAGGGCCACGCTCAGCACATGGCACCGCTGCTATGTCCGTTTTCTGTTGTCTACAGTCTGCCACCTCTATTTCCCTGTGGCGTCGGCATGAAACGTGACTTCACGAAAGAAATACTAATTTTAGAAACTGGGTTACGTCAAAGATGAGAGACTCATGGGAGGGGAGAATGCGATTCCCACATTGTGTGTTTTCCAGAGCGAGGAAAACTGGTTCCCCTGTATAGATCATTATTCCATGTCGGTTAATTAGTGAAACTAATGTGTATACAAGGGTGTATGTTGGATGCCATTGGCTGAACCCAGTGATTGACTGTACCTGCCATGTAATACAATGACTTATCATTGGTACAGCATTTTCAGGTTCTAGAGGGGTGTAATATGTGGTTCTCTTGCTGTCCCCCACCCTTTAACCTTAACCGTAACCCCTGCCCCCCCTCCCCTACAGTAATCCACAGGTCCAGGTGAGTGCAGTGGAAGCTGGGGCTTTACAAATGCTGGTGACCCTTCTGGCCACAGACCGGCCAATCAGCGTCAAGAAGAAGGTTTGTAGCCGCCTGCCCGCGCAGCCGCCTTACCGATGGCAAACTCCCTCTAACTCTTTCTGGGGTGGGTGGTCCCTGGCCTTTCCGGAGTACAGTGCTCTCTCTGGTTCTTTAGCCATCCCCAGACACCCCAGCTGGGCTCCAGACTATCACAGACTGAGGAACTATGAAAGGGAATCAGAACCGCATTGCACTTTGAAGGAGTATTATGGGCTGGGCAGCCAGGGCCTTCCTTTATGTCTTAGCTGTCTGACATCATGAGCCAATTATACTCTTAATAAAACATGTTCATATGCTTAGTTTAACAGTATTATTTGGTATCCTTGAATTGATATACAGACACTCCTCACTTAATGACCTACCTGTTTAACGACCGGACTTAAGACTGGCTGTCCGACCAGCCAGTATTGTATGCGGCACGAGAACTTTGGTCATGGAAACAGCCGCCCGGCATCTCCGTGTTGAATATCTCATCTTGCATCACCTTTTCCCAGTCTCAGTCCTGTTTCCACGTCCCAGTCTCAGTCTCGTTTCCACAGTTGCTCAGTATTCACTGCATTAGCCTTTGCAATCCCCAAGACTACATATTTCGTCTATAAACTTGTGCGCCCCATAGTACAAGATGTTGGTGAAAATAAAAACGATTACATTTATAAATGTTACTGAAAATGTTATACTAAAATAAGTTAGAAATGGTGAAAAGATGACGTTAAACAAGGTCTAAAAATGGTTGACAGGTTATTAAGGTACTACTTTTCCCCATGCAAGTCCAAGTAGAGGTTCCTTATTAACATTTAAGGGGGGAGTAGAGGTCGTGCTTGCTGTCGGTCGTGTTGCGTTTCAGTGTTTCAGGGCCTATGCATTCTTCTGACCTTCTTCTGTCTTTTCACTGCTGCATGTCTGTGCCCCTGAACCCCTCCAGGTGCTGTTTGCCATCAGCTCATTGCTGAGGAACTTCCCCTTCGCTCAGAGCCATTTCCTGAAGCTGGGTGGTGTGCAAGCCTTGGGGGACTTGTTCCGAGCCCCAGGGAGCGAGGGACTGCGCGTGCGCATGGTCACACTGCTTTACGACATGATCGTAGAGAAGGTACGGATCGCTCGCTGCTCCCGAAGTGGGCGCACGGGCGTGAGTGTAAGACCATCCAAGTTATTCATCCTATTGAAATCTTTGATAGTCTTACACTTCTCCCTTATTCCCTTTGTTTTTCACTGTATTGTTATTCACATACACCAGCTGTCAAAGGTTGCTAGGATACAGAGTGCCTTGAAGTGTTGTGTCCGAAACTGTCCAGCCCCACTGAGTAATTCCCTTTGTAGTGAACTTCATAGACCCCCTCATATAGGGAATGGAGAGTGAGTGAACCACTTTGAACTCCCTTTGAACTACTTTGAAGGTATCGCTAAGGCCTGGCATGTGCCAGAATGCCGCTCATTTGCATCATGGAGAACATGGAGGGACAGAGTGGTGTTTGGAAATGGAGCTGAGTGACGTAACTGAGTTGAAACTCCAGATGTGATGGAAAATCTGTTTCCTCTTGCAGGAGTTGGTCTCTCAGGCCGGCCTGGGCACCATCCCTGACTCCACCCACCAGGAGCGACTCCGTCAGTATAACCAGGTGTCCTTGCTGCCCCTGTTGGCCGAGCAGGGCTGGTGCGGCCTGGTGCCCCAGCTGCTGCTGGCCCCAGAACATGATTGGAGAGAGAAGGCACTGCGCACTCTGCTGGCCATGTCGTCCCACTGCGGGCTCGCGTACCGCCAGGACCCCGGACTGGGTCGTACCCTCAGCGCCCTCCGGCAGCAGTACCAGGAGCTGGCACTCAGCGAGGAGGGACTGGCTGAGGAGGATTGGTACTTCAGGGAGATCCTGGAGCTGCTGGACTCCGCACTTCTCAAAATACACTGAAGGATAATAGATAATAAAGACTGTGTTTGCTGGATGGATCTGATCCTGGGTTAGTTCTGTACCTGCTCTCCCACACATTTCACAGACTGGGAAGTAGGGTGGTCCAGGACACCTGTCATTTGGATCTTGTTCTGTTGCCATGGCCATTATTTCCCAAACAAGCTTTTGCCAAGGTTTTCCACACCCAGTGGCATGGGGTATTTACCATCTTTGTGTTTACAGGATGATGATCAAATGTTGGCCTATGACTTACATCTTGCTTTGTGACACATCAGTAAACGTTGAACAGTGAAGTTCCTTGTTCCTGCCCCATTCATCACTGTTATTTCTGAAATAATTGAAACATTATTTATAATGAGGCAGTATGAAGGCCAGTTCAGCTCAGCCTTGCGTTGAGGAACTCTGTGATCTAAAATCTCTGAAAGTCATCTACATCTGTGTCTTTCACATCTTTTAGTCAATTTGGTTTATTCTTGTAGTGCCTTTCCCAAAGCAGTGGTTTTAAAGAATCTGACAAGTTGGCATTTGCTGATATTTCACAGTTAGGGGTAACGATGGTGTGAGGAATCCAGAAAATTTGGAGGATGACGAAAGAGATGAAACAAAATTCCATAGTGGGGCTGAACGATTGATTCAGAAATCGAAATTTTGCGATGCAAAAAAAATTGAGATATAAGCGAATTACCTAATTATTTAATATTCAGAGATTGTTCATAGAAAGGTCATATTATTAGGGGTGCAAACAGTGTTAGTTGCAGAATGCTTTTTTTTTTTTTTTACTTGAATTATTTTTTATTACTTCATTTAACAGTCACAGCTTTTGTGATAATTGTTTTATGTTTTATTGTTTGCTATTTAATTGCTAATTTAAAAAAGTAATAAATACATGTTGGATGGAAGTTCTCATCCTTATATTAGAATATAAACCACTTAATAGGCTCCGGACCCCCCAACCCAGTAGGATAAGCGGTTTGGAAAATGTATGGATGGATATTTGGATGGTATTTTATGTTCTACTGCTGCCTTATATGCTTTAAATGAATTTAAATCCACACGATAAATATTGAACTGAAAGATTCAATCGCAAATCAAATCTCAATTGCAGTATCGGTCAGAAACATTGCGATTAGATATTTTCCCCAAATCTTTCAACCCAAGCTGATTCTTCAGTAACACATAAGATACTGACCAAATGACCAAAACAATTGAAAAACTATAGACATCTCCTTATTCATATTTTAATGTGACTCAAAAGTTGTTCAGCCTTACTCTAAAGTTTGAGAATTGGGAAAAAAAAGCTTTAGGGCCCACGATGAGCTCTCTGGCCATATGGGCAAGCAGACATTGATCCGGCCCGGAAGTAGCGTATGTTTTTGTGTAGCGCTGTCTTCCATCACGTTGTCTGTGGTTGTGCATCCCACAGAGCAGTCTTCCATCCCCTATTGACTAGCAGCTCTGTCCGTGCTATGCTGTGACACAATGAGTCAGATATGATTCTGATACGTTACCCACAAAAGCAAAGAGGAACTCTACAGCGTGTACAATAACACCAGCAGTCGTATGTGTGGCAGGCTAGGCTACAGTAATGTGGTTCGAGTCTGAATAGTGAGACTGATGGGGTCTCCCTTACATATGCTAGCCGACTGTTCACTAAGCCAGGGGCTCCGTGACTGAAAGCTTTGGCCAACAGTCTTTTTATTTATGTGAGAAGCTACAAGAAGGCCTGTATTCTGTGATCTCGGTGAACGTTCTGGATCACACGCTTTGGTCAGATGGGTTAGATAAGCAGGAGTCGCACCCGCATAGGAATTTTGCATTCCTGTACTGAACAGGAAACCAGTGGAGAGACATCAGGATATCAGTAATACTGTCATACTGACTTCTTGTAATTAAAGTTTTCATGCTACATTTTCAAACTGCCGTAGGGCAGAAAGTGTGTGGTTGGTGCTCGCATGGCAATGGTCTGGTTTGTTATATAAATGCATGTATTCATGTTTCTGTTTCATCAAAGGCTAGACAACACCTCACTTTAGCATCTGTAATGCAAGCCCTCAACATTAAGAGCTGATGAAAAGGCATTATGGGGGATGTCATTATCACCATTAGGCAGTCTCTTTTATCATTAAAGCAGTTTACAGGTTTCCCCCGTTACCCCGAAAGTAGAAGGTTCCTGTGAAACTTTTCATAAGACGAAACAAAGTAAAGTGAAGAACCAATTTCCATTCGTTTACATGGGAAAAAAATTGAGCCTTGTGAGACCAAAAAAAAAAAAACCTACCAAACCATACCAAATAACATATGAAACCTAACACTAAAAGTAAAAGTAGCCATGATATGTTAAATACGCAGCCTTTATAAAGTAGAAGTATCGTGTCTACAATGTAGGTTCATCAGCATCGACGCAGTCCTGCGTCACCTAACGACAGGTATGTTCTAAGAAACGCGTCGTTAGGCGACTGCACCTGTTCCTTCCCGCCCAAACAATAGTACTCCTGACGCAAAATGTTCCCTCCCATCAATTTACCCTGAGCCATGCCTCCCTTGTTCAAGCACCCACACCAGGCAAAGCCTGCGCCCGGCTGTTTTATGACTCTCCCTGCATGGAAAAAGCAGCACATCATTTATAAAGCTGCTGTGGCTTTTACTGGATTTTTTCAAGTGTTTTATTGTTCGTGTGTGCTTGCATTTGGCTGGCTGCTATATTCTCAAGGATTTTTGAGAGGTATTCATCATTGGGACATGTTTGGAATTGTTAAGAACATAAAGGTCTATGTTTGGCTTCTTAAGGTGTGGTCCGTTTACAGCCATTTAAATTTTATCTGGGACAGTATCAGAAACTTGGGAGGTGTTAATTTTTTGAAGCATCAGCCACGTCGGTGCTTCCAGTGTAAAGTAATTCGACAGAGATAGCATCTGGTGCAGAGGTCGCCACCATGGTGCCCACGGGCACCAGGATGCCCCCAAGCACCACATGAGGTGCCCGCGGACCTGTTCTAAATATAGCACTATTCACCATTGAGCAGCGTCTAAAATTTAATTTTATCCTGTTGCTATTCTTCTTTAATCACATTTGCATTTATATAGATTTGAAAATGACAGTATCTAAGAGAAGCATTTAAAACATATTCATTATATATGAGTATTAGGTTTAGGAGTGCATTTCAAACTGGTAGCCCTTTGTATGGCTTAGTAGCTGTGAAGTACGAGGCAGCTCTCAGTTTCAAAAAGGCTGGTGACCCCTGATCTGGTGTATATGTAGTGCTCAGGTTTTAGAGTATATTTTCAAATTCTAGTTTACTGACTAGCTGATTGGCCGAGTACACACAGTATGCCAAAATTCATACTGCTTCATGGATTCATCAACAGCATCTAAAATCTGAGGTTACTAGTTTTATTGCTGGAAAAAGTCTGTGACGTGGGCATTTTTTATTTTTTTTTTAAAGCACAGTTGCTTAGCAGTTACGATACGTTTGGGTGGGGATGCTAGTCAGTTTTCAAAATACACAAACAAAATATGGGGACAATGTGGGGACAAGTCGCCCAAACAATACAGATCAGTTTTTTGTTGATCCATCCATTTAGACCGATAAGTCTATCCGTACATGCAGTGCTTTATTGAGATTCTTGCAATGCCTCTGAATTATGTATCGTGGAACAATTGTAACTGGATACAATAAAATAAATACTAAAATCGACCACCATTAATAACAATAGATGCTTCATCGATCCCCATGGAATTGGTATTGTTCTACATTCATGCATATACACATGCCCTACTGGCACTGGTGTTACAGCGCTGCTGACTGCTTCGTAATCAGCTTGCCAGCAGGTGGTATAACAGTTAAGAAATCACCCTTGTTACCCAAGGGCATATTAGGAAACATGGTCCAGGCTTAAGTAAAGGAGCACACATGCATGTCATGCAGAATGGATTTTTTTATTATTATTGCATCATTAATCATTCATCATCATTATCAAGAAGTAGCTAGCCCACTTGCTGACTACCCTTCTTCTGCTCCAAGGCTCCTCTTATTCATTAGTGTTCACAGCTGCCTTCATGAGCGACTAGCACATACTCGCCAGATTGGCTGCAAGACAAAACACACCATCAGCTCAATCACACAGGTGCAGACCGCAAGTACTACCATTTATCCTTTCAAGACGTATTATGACTCAGCAGAATTGCAGCAAAACAGCATTTCTGCAATGGAAGATGTTCTACACGAAAATCAAACCCGTTTTATGGGCTTGAGAGAAAATCTCCACCTTTAGGAAAACCACTACTCCTTTTTGCTCCATTTAGCCATCGAAATTAAGTTTAGCTTCTAGCGTAAAAGGTCATTTGTAAGCTATAACAAGAGGTTCCCAAAGATTGCCTCAGAATTGTGTGTGATGTTCGGTACACTTTCCTCCAAAATTAGGTACTCTATCACCAGTTCAAGGGGACCACCTTCCCCCTTCACAAATTCTCACGCTACAGGGTAAACATTTACTCAGTGTGAGCTCCCAAACCCCACCTAGCTCTCAGGTCTGTGTCGTAGTTTGGGACAATAATGATGAATCCACCCATGTGTTTATATGGTGACCATCGACATAAGATGTTCCATTGACCAGAAGATCCTCGTGTTTTTTTCCCCACAGAGACTTTCCTTGATTTGTGCGTGTCACTTACCTGTTCGCCACACAGAGCATACACTCATTGGCGTATGTCATGCCATTAGTCCCACAGACTGGATTGTGCTCACGGGTACAAATCCCATTTTGGATGTCTCTACAGAGAGGCTGTAATGAAGACAGAATTACTTTTTATACTAGGTGTGCACAACACAGAATCTGTGGCTAATGGTACAATGCTAACATGCGTATGGAGATGATTTAGTTATTATCGTGGACCAAGTCTAACAAAGATCTGAGTGCCACTGCCCTGTCCTGCCTGTGTAGGTCCGAGACCTCGATGATGGTGACATCAGTATGATATATATTACAAGACAATTAACAGTATGTCAATTGTCAAACTAATCAATAACTGACATACCATTATTAAACTTACCCTACTATTCAGAAGACCATTAACTGTATGACAGCATCCTTTACAATTTAGAGGTTAATTGTCATTGTTGACACACCACAGCAAGGTATGGTACTTTGCTCATGGAACCTCAGTGGTGCCTTGCTGGTCGGGGATTCGAACCTGCCATCTTTCAATTACAAGTGCGCATCCCTAACCATTAAGCCACCACTGCCCAAAAAAGGGGTTTTTCCATAGGCAAAAACTTCTGGACAAACACTAAAAAGCAAAAACTCCTTCAGTTTTTATGGCATAAACATAGCCTCTGACCGGGGGAGGGGGGCTGCCTTCAGTGACTTACTGCTCTGGGGTAGGGTCCATTCTCATCCTGGCTGCCTTCAACAGACGTGAAAACTGAAAAGGGGGGGAGGGAAAAGAGAGCTTGTGGGTGTCTTCAGCAAGAGCGCAGTCTTTGTTTTTGTTTTTGAATGCAGTATTGAACAGACAGGTTATGCACCTTTTGTGGTCAGGACCACGCCCCCACAAGGTGGATACGCTGTGCCTGTTTTCAGCAGATCTGACAAAGACTTTCTTTGGCACAAAACATTGCCGGAAGCTTTCCTTGAAGCCTACGTGACGCATTTTCCATTGCTGCAGTTTGCATTCTTTCAAATTCTTACAGACTCGTCAGCCAATCAATCCTCTAATTAGTAATCTAATTAGGGAGTTGCAGCGAAAACCCACACACAATGATCCTTTCTGGGTAAGATTGGCTGTCCCTGATCTAGACAGAGGTACTCAAACCCAGGAAAGAGATTTGGAAGCTTTTGTTGGCATTGTGTTTCCTGAAAAGCTGTTGTGTATCGTTGTTCCTTCAGCTTTTTAAAAAAAATGTTTGAAAAGAGAAACTGTTGAAAAATGTGTAAATGAGTGCATTCCCAAACCTGTTACCCACCACATAAAATAATGGCATAGCCATTAAAATAAAATGATTTAAAGGATCCTATAATTCACTATCAAGTTCTTCCTGTAGAAGCATTATGAAATTCACCTAAAGTATGAGGCTTTCACCGCCAAGTCAGAAGAAATGGTACAATGCCACTCACCAAACAGGACAAGTAGCACAGAAGAACAGAACAGGACTGCCGACTTCATGGTTGTTCAGATGTTACTAGTTATGCGTGATTGACTGCTTAGGCTAGAGACTGGCTGACCTTTCAGTCCTTCCCAATTTATAATAAACCATCCCTTATCGCTGCCTCCCGCCCCCTACTTTACTCTCTCCGCCTTCTCAGTGCAACAGCAACCTCTGACAGCTGGGACACGGAGTAGAACAGAGCCCCATACCGCTGATATACACATTTCTTTTAATGACCGGCACTACTTAAAAGCAGGGATGCGCTGGTCTCTTATTCAGTTTCGGTATCATTCTGCTCCCAGGATAAATTACTGGATCGGATATTGGAGAGAAATAAAAATGTAATCTGATCCATTTAAAATCACGAAAATACTTGACAGAACATGCAACATACCGTATATATCCTACGTTCTCACACAAGAGCAGCGTGCATCACTTAAGAAGAGCTTCTGTTGCGTGTGAGAACGTGACTTGTGCAATTCATGTGTTTTGCGGGGTGGTAGCAGCGTTGGAAACTTTAACACCACAAGCCTGATTAAACAATATTGCTACAAGTGATAAAGTTTAAGTAAAAAGAAGCAGCATTACTCAAATGAGTCACGATTTGGGTGCAGTATATTTATTCCTTATTATGAGTATAATATGGTGGAAACCGTTTACAGTGATCATATCTGTCTGGGCGAAATTGATCACTATTAAGAGGTGATCACTATTTTTTTGTGTGTGTTTTGTCTTTGTGTCTCAGGCAGATAAATATACAAATGTCCATTACACGGTAACTGGGGTAGAGTGGGGACGGTTGTATGATGGCTTATTCTTAAAATCGGGAATGAGCTGTAGTGATGATGTTCATGCTGCACACGCTCAATTAGCCCCTCCTAATCCCTGGGAAAAGGCAGCCACATATGACTATTCCTTTTGCAAAAATACTTTTCAAGGTAAAAAAGTATTTTTTTATAATCAAAGTTTTTGTTATACTGTTTAAATTGCGTGAAGTATTGTACAGTCATATTATTTTAATTTGTGTTCTCTTAGCTTCTAACATTTTTCGCTAGTATGTGTCAAAGCTATTGTATCAAGCTAGTATAGCAAGTTTTTAAATTACATCTTTGTGGGGACTCTCCATCCATTTCTGTGGGGGAAAACTCTAATTCCAACATGACCTTAACCCCTACCTAGCCCTAATCTTAACCATAACAAAATATGAAACATTTGGCAGTTTTAGTTTTTGGTTGCAGTCACAGATCTTTGTGGGGAACTAAAGAATGGTCCCTATAACGTCAAAATAACAGAGCATTTGGTCCAACAATGTAATATAAACACACACACACACACACACACACAGTTCAGTAAACATTCACGGTTGTTCACAATAGTATTACTAAATTTCAGTGTCTTGATTTTGATTATTTTAACAATATTTTATATTGTATTTTGTATTATGCATTGTGATAATCAACCAAAACACAGTTGTTACTTGTCACTTGAAAATGTGTTGAAAATTTCCTTTTACTGGACTTTGTCTTTATGCAGCCAATTTAACTTGAAGTGAAGAACCTGTCTGTGCACAAATAAAGTAAATAAACTGCAAAATGATGAAATAAAGAGTGATTACATTTTAATGAATGTTGCAACCACCATCCCTTATGGGGTCAGTTGCAACATTTGACTTTGTCTATGTAAGTATAAATTGTTACAGCATTGTGACTGGGTAGCTGACAGATGTGGGTTTATTGTATTAAAACTGTATTCCAGTACAAACAGTCTCAGAGAAATTAAAGGAAATGCAAAGTGTTGTAACCATCCCCACTCCACTACGTGAATAGGGGGTAATAGAACAGACAGCATTGCAGATAACTGAATTTCATTGACTCTTTCGAAAAACAGTACAGCTGTTCTAAATGCTTTTCAAATTACATTACTGTACAAGTTAAACTACTGAACTGTGTATAATTCCAATATGCTGTAATACAGCACAGCACTGTACATATAATATAGTTTAATGCAGTTTTGCTGCTGCATCTCAGTAGCTAATTTTTGGCGGTTTATCCTAAACTTTGATGAGTCTATATTTGTCACTGAGAGAAAATGACTATTTGAACGCAGCACACAACATGCAGCATTAGCCTCAGCTCGCTAACCAGAAGCAGACAGGTTAATGTAAGGCGTAGGTGAATCTGGGGGTGGCAAGGGGTGACCTTGGCCAGTCTAGACTGAAACCTGGCCACCCTTCCACTCATAAGTTTGAGGCTGGCTTGGAGACCAGTCTCACCTATTGTTTTAATTTTATCCTTAGTGTTTGGTATTTATCTCAGTCTTTGCTATGTGCCCTTGTTTTTGGTTTACCCTGCCTGGTTTAATTTGTTTCTGGAATATTTGTTCCTAGTTACCTTTGGTGTTTCTTAATGTTTCCTAGTTTCAGTGCTTGTTAATTGTAATTTATTACACTTGTTGCTCATTTTCCTGTGCATTTTCTGATTGGTTGTTTTTGGTTATGTTCAACACCTGCCCCTTGTTAGCACTTGTCACCTATGTAGATTTAAGTGCCTGCTCTTATTCAATTCTATAACTTGTCATTGTAGATGCTCTCTGTGTTAGTAATGGTGTTAGTTTCCCAGTCTTGCTCCTGTTTTTTGCTTTGTTCCTTATGTGTTACTTTATGGTTCTTATAGTTTTTCTTGTTTCGTTCTTGACCCCTCAAGATCCATCTGTTTTGTGGTTTTCCCCTTTGTGTTCTGTTTTGGTTAATAAACCCTGTTTTTTTTATAGCTACTCTATGGATTGTCCCACTTTTGTATATTCACCATGCTCCACCATAACAGTAGTGGGGTGAGTCCTTAGTCACTACATCACTCTTTGCCACAGACATAAGAAAAATACTGGTCTTGTACCACAAATATCAGGCAAATAACAAGCCAGTCACTTATAATTTTCTGTCATTTATTGACACCCACTGAGGCACTGATGGAATTACATAATCATATATATTTTATATAAGAATTTCCATTTGTAATTAAATTTACAAGGGAGGAGAAATTGTCTTTCAAAAATGTGGCAAGTATCAAGAGTTTTGTATTCCCATTAACAAACATGATTGAATCCATTTTGAAATCTATTTGACATCAAGTGCTCTGGGGCTCAAGGCAGATAGATAGAATGGCATTTTCACAGCATGCTAATGCATGCTAACCCTCTGCCTACTAGCCATTACATACTTAATGGAATTGTATCATTCATCACAGAACACAACACTTTGAAAAGCTACAGATAACTGCTGGAAGTAAGGGAGAATAATAGGTTTGTAAAACAGAAATTTTGTGAGTGTCTTGATCTCTGTATTTACGTGCTATCAAACACTCTCCTCTAAGCTATGATTATATTTACTCAGGCAGTTTTTTATTCCACTTATATTGTGTCTGTAGAACAAATGACAGAGAATATGTCTATTATACTGTCATAAAATGTAACCTCTTGCATCATGCTCAATGCAAAAGACAGCAAAAGGTATAGTAATTGGAGCTGGGTCAACTTGAATTGTAAAGAGGTCACCCAATCACTGAGCTGAAACAGTGAGATATAATCCATGTAGTTTCTATTAACACCATGTTTCACTGTCAGATTACAGTGAACCCCCACTCCTGGCAGCAATTATATGTAGTTTAAAAAATATTTGAATTTACTGGCCCCTTGTCAACTGATTTTAACATTTCATGAACAGCACTTAGGACATGGCTGAGTAGAGCCACAGAGAAAGCTTGTGCCTTCATACTGGGACCCTAGAAACTGCCTATGAGCAATTATGCATGGGAGCCGTTTCCTGGTGTAACCCGATGTGTGAGATGTTTGTGTGTATCATCACAGAATCACAAACAGTCAAATCACCTGACACAGATGGCTCAATACCATGTGTCAGCTGTGTGCTTCCCACCAAAGACCCCCCCCCCCCAATCCAGTTCCTCTTTCTGTTGGGATGTTGAAAGTAAAAGGTTTAGTGGCTTGGGGGTGGGGTAAGGAGTGCTGGAATTTAGCAAAAAGGAATGAAGCTAAATTGAACAAGACGGTTATAATGCTTTTTTGATAAAGGCTCAATAAGAATGCAAGGTGTTGTCTGTTGAAATATCTGGGAAGTCCACATGTTGGTGAAAAAACACAGGGTACTCAATCACAATTTTCTAGTTCTAGTTTTAATCACTATATATAAGATGTATATGTTAGGTAATATTAGCTTGGACCACGTCGAGCCTCACAGACCAATTTTCCCAGCTGACCCAGTCAGACTGGTAGTAGGACACGTCTCAAAATGGATTCCACATAAGGGGCCGGCGCTACTAGATACCGTCACTAGGCGGCAATCTTGCTCCGCAGTTTCGCAGCTGGCACGCTGCCGTCAGCTTTACCGAAACCATTTTGAGGCATTTGTTGGATACTATATTATCAGGCCCCAATTTTCACAATATGTGATTACTAAACTGGTTTTTCATAATTTTTCTATAAAAAGTTGGCTTTTCTAAACCAATAAAATGACATATTTTCAACGAATCCGATATTTCCCTAAGAATGCAGTACTGCTCGCTGTATGTTTTTGCCATCTATTAACATTGGACGACTACCTCGATTGTGCAGCCGCCATTTTAACGTAACGCGTGACCGCTCCTCGCCTCGCGCTGTCGTGCGTTGCACCAGCGTGCCCGCTGACGTCGGGACTCCGCCCCTGCCTGCGGCGGCTCGCGCCGCCTCGTCCTGTGGGAAGAAAGCCCAGCCAGCTCGAGACGGACGAGCGGAACGGCAATATGGCGGAGTGAGCGGGTTGCGCTTCTGAAGAAGTGTGGCGATTCGACGGAGATTTCCCCAGAATACGGACGGGAAGGGGGCATCCACTCTAACGTGTGGATACCAGTCCCAAGAGATTAACGTCCAGCGAAGAAGAAGGACATAAGAAAGAAAATCTAAAGTAACCTCGCCCACCCAAAAGCTGAGGCGGCTTAGGGAGGGAAGCTTCGTCAGACTGCCTTGGGGTTCTTTGGTCGGACGAGGTTCTGAAACTGCGAAGGGACGGCAGCAGCTTTTCTTATTTCTTCTTAAAAGCAATCACCAACGAAGCGCCTTCCCTTTCTACTCATGACAAGGGCTTCAACTTGCTGAGTATTTAGCTAATTGGAATGAGCGCCCGCCTCTATCAGGACCTTATGCTTTGTTAACGACGAGCGGACGGGATCGTGTTAGATAGACCCATCAGATCTTTTTTTTTTTTTTTTTTTTTTTTTTAACCACGAACGACCCCAGATCGATTTTTTTACTCGCGTCTTCGACGACATGGCGAGCAGTAGCGGCTCCAAAGCCGAATTCATAGTCGGCGGAAAATACAAGCTCGTTCGGAAGATCGGATCAGGATCCTTCGGCGACATTTACCTGGCGATCAACATCACGAACGGAGAGGTAAACGGCCCGTGAAGTCTGCCGTATTACGGACGCCAAAGGGGTGGGAGATCGGTGCTATTAAGCTAGGGCCGGGCGTGTAAGATGGAGCGACCCAGGACACATAACGATCATCACTACAGCCGCTCTCGCTCGTGTCGTTTCAGGAGGTGGCCGTGAAGTTGGAGTCCCAGAAGGCCAGACACCCACAGCTGTTATATGAGAGCAAGCTGTACAAAATCCTTCAGGGCGGAGTGGGCATCCCGCACATACGGTAAGACAGCCGGCCCTTCGGACGACAGGGACGGGCGGCCGACATGCTCTGTCACCGTGTCATCCACTTATCGGAGTGCTAGGCGGCTAACCGCTAACTACTGGCTGGGGATATAATGTCTTCAGGGGTGAGAACTAACATAGACCCGGAATGGGTGCTGGGACGCTGTGCTGCCCTCCGTAGCCGCTCCATCCGTTCTCCGGTGAGTTGAAGCGAAATGGCCGCTCGCCTTTTGTTGTCTTTGCTCCCAACATGTCCGCCTGCTGTCAGAAAATGGCGGACACTGGAGCGGCTCCGTGGGCCTTGGGTGCCGTGTGTGTGACAGGGCCAGGCCAGTTCGATCGGAATCTCCTTAATGTCCGCTGAGGGGGCGGAAAGATGCTGGGGGGGCTGAAAGCAGCTAGTGACGGTACTGTACTTTGGCAGGTATCGCCCGGTCCTGGTTTAAGTATCACCTCAGTGGTTCGACGCCATTACTATCCCGTGTTTGTAGTCAGCGTGATGCAGGAGTCGTTTTTTAAATCGTTTTTTTTATATTATTTTTGTCGAAGCCTTCAGTATCGGATCTCAGTTTCGGTGAGCAATAAACCGGATTGTTCCACGATCAAGGCTCGCTTTGTCATCATGTCCGGCTGATGGCTCACACGACACCTAAATTCGCGTGTCACCAAATGTACTTGGACGACATGGTATTGGCAAAGAGATGTCGATACGTTCTTTGGACTTTGAAAATATGGATTATTGTTGTCGAAGCCATAAGATTTCTAAATTTTCCAACGGCACTGCCCGATTTTTTTGGCCTGTATTTTCCGGAATGTCGACAAAATTACCTCTGAAAGTGACATCTCATTGAATATATCTCTAGATGCTGGCTTGACGTTCAGAATCAACGTAACAATCCCATAAATACTAGTTTAGCATTTGTTGAATTGAAATTAAATTGAATTTGTTTAAAAATGGCATGACCATTTTAGGTATAGGTTCACCTATTTTCCAGCCGTTCCCGATGTGTAATTAAATTAGAAATTGCCGCATGAACAGTTACCTTTATACAAACACGTACCTTGCTGTGTCGTGCTTCACAAAATCTGCTGACATGATGGATTGACAATAGAGATTAGTCATCTTGATCATCTTATTTCATACACTAAAGTTTCAACTTACAGACGCCCAACAAGCAGGAAATAGCTCAGGGTGGCCATGGAGCATTCACAAGATGGCAGCCACTGCAAGCTCATGACGGTTAATTGTTCAGGATCCTGACTAACAAAGCAATTGTATCATGGGGTCGAATTCCTCGTTTGCACCACCTACCCTCCTCAACCTTCTTTGTTACTCAATCCAGAGTATGTCAGCTCTGTCCCTGCTGTTAGAACAGTGACTTTGCTCTCCCTTAGTAATAAGGAAGTGTATCTTGTACATGGTTCAGTTATTGTCTGGTCTTTTGGAAATTTGTGTGTGGAGGTCTTCAGGATGCATTTACTTAGGCTTTGCAGCAGTGGCTGTGAAGGGGTTGTCTCTGTGGAAGTGACCACCACAGAACAACTGGAAATTGTGCTGACCCAGGAGAAAAAAAAACAATCTCGCTTTTCCAGGGTGCCACATGGCTGAGTATTACTTGTAGTCTGAAATATGTGTGACAAATTTTCATTCTGGCAAGTATGTAATGTGTTCTGTGTTTACTAGTAGAAACTGAATATAAGCACTGCCTGTTTTGTTCAAAGCAGAAAATGATGAAAATGGTTAGCCTCCTTGACTATGACATGCTTTGAGTCACAAATGAATTTATTGTGTGGAATTAGCAAGAACCTTTCTACTTATTGTCATTGTTTTCTGTGGTGGACAGGAGGCCCACACTTGTTTTATAAATGTTGTATTTGGGCTTGGTACCGTTCTCAAACAAAGCTGGAGTTTTACGTGGAGTAGTAGTCTGGCATTTTGTTCTTTCGGTCTGCACCTTTGTGTCCTGACTGGGTAGTCCACTTTAAAATCTTTGCTTTGGAGTATTTTTGAGATCTTTGTTTGCTTTTGCTGTCTACTTGGATGATTTGCTGTTTTATTCCTGCCCCAGGACACAACTAGGGAATGGTTTCAATGAACCCAATTACTGATGACATTTTGGACCAGATCCAGTTAAACGGTGCTCCTTAAGGTCAGAGTGGGACTTTGAGCAGTGTTTTTCAAAGCTAGCAGTGAGTAATATTATGAAGGTTCATGGAAATAATTGTGCTTTTTGGTGGCGCAGTTTCGACGAGTGCAGTATTTGTGTCTTGATCGGATTTGGTTAAAATATGTGCTTGTACCATAATCTAGGTTTCCTATGGTTGGTGTCCTTTTTTTTGCTGAGTCACTATCAAAACTGGCTTGCCATCAGACAAACTGCTACCTTTCAGACTCTTAATTAGCTGCATGGTGCTTGTAGAGTGTGACTTCACTGCTTTTAATAATGAGGCCTTCACTCCTGTTAATCTCATTAAGTCACTCTTGATGGTTGTAAATCAACAATAATGCTATATTCTCCCACATTCTGATTTTATAACCAGCTGTCTGGTCAGCTGGCTAACGAAGTGAAAGTGAAATCTGAGGTTGTTCAGTGGCTTCTTTCTTTGAATATTTTTGGAGGTGGTGGGGGTTTTTCACTTCCTGTTTACATCAAAAGTTAATGAATTGTTGTCTTCCCTCTCACCTGGAAATAATGAAGTTTCTGATCCTGGTCTGCAAATGCATGACTAACTCAATGACCCCTTTTCTCTCTTCAATGAGCCCAGGTAACTTCTGCTTTCCTGTTTGTCAGAAGTTTTCAGTTCAGTGTAATTGGAAAGGCTTTCATTTTGAGTAATCAATTTTTTTTCCCCTAATATCAATATTAGTAGTGTGTATACCAGCTTTAGCACAGTGAACATGTCCTGTGTGGCTAACGGTAACCTGGCCCTGACATGATGGTGCAACCTTGCTAATGCTTGTGAGGTGCCATGTTGAACTCGCACAGCAGCACCCAGTGCTACTCTTCCAAGGAAGTTGAAATCGCCCTGCATTAGTGCTGGATTTGCCACAATATATTTCAGGTACATTGCCGAATGCACATCCTTTTTCTCACAAAACCAGATTTAAATGACCTTTCTTAATCGTGGTATTACATTTAACAACTACTGCAGCAATGGCTTCCTGATAATTTCTATTAAGTTGCAGCACTAGTTTTTTCAGTCTTGCAGATCTGTGATTTCAGTACTGTGCTGTGCACGCACTGTCTGATTTTGCATCCATTCTGTCAGTACTGATGAGCCTGGCACTCATCATTGAGCAGAGTGCCTGGCTGATCTCTTGGCTCTTTGGACACAATCGATGGGACTGCAGCACGTCTGGCCAGTTCACATTTGCAGAACAAAGCGGCATATCTGCTCTATGCTGATGCGGGTAAAGTGTCCCTTTGCTCACTGTGGATTCCAGAGCTGCGGCTGCTGCTTATTTTAAATGTATAGCCTAACAAGGAAGACATCTCAAACACTTATGAATATTCTAGATGCCTTGGTGAGACATGACACATCTTCAGCCCTTTCCAGCTGCACTCGTTTGGTACTAGGCCGTAGTGTTACCCTCCAACAAGCTAGGGCACACATCCATGTGAGATTAATTTCAAAGTAGCATTAGTAACTTCTGCTGCCCAATGGAGATCAAACAAATCATAACTGGCAAAGAAAGTAGTGGGGCAAGTTGTCTGCTTGCTTCTATCTTATGATTGGGGTGAGGCCCTGTCCTTTTATTTCCTGGCTTTGTTGGGAAGCCCGTGAGCTGTCAGAAGAAGCAATGACTGGGTTATATAATGCGTTGAAGCAATTTCCATACTCGCCAGTGTTTTCCATTTTACTGATGTGATCTTTCTGCATCTTGTCTCATGAAATCAATCCTTAAGGTGTTTTTTCCCCCTCTAAAGTTCATTATTCCCTGCAGATAAACCCGGTTGCCTATAGTGCATTGATTGTTATTTTCATCCTGGTGCACTCAGTTTGTAGTTTTGCTACTGTAGTGTCCTGGATCTTCACTAGAGGCATTTGCTCATTTCGTAGGTGCCCTTTAAGAATGCCTGTAACAATTCCTTTAATTCCTTGAGTAGTGAAGCTGTCTGATTAGGCCAGTTGTAAATGCTTGTCCTATGGTTATTACTTCGTGAACTTTCCCTCTTGTCAATGTCAAACCTTGCTTTAACATTATCCCCACTTGCTCCCTGGGGCATGTTCTGTCCTCTGTCCACTGGAAAAGTAAAACAGCAATGGTTGTTTCTCTTAGCCTAAATACTGTAAAAGGTGTCAACCATAAACTGCTAGATGACTTGAGAGAGCACGTACAGATAGCTTTCCCATCACTTTCACATGCGTCATCGCTAGTGTCAGCGTGGTATGGTGCTGCCTTCAACCTGTTCAAGAGTTTTTGTTTTTGTGTGGTGCATCTGTTTTCCAGATACGTTCCTGACAGTACTTATTTTTTTTTGTATAGAACGTTTGGTCACCATAGTTTTGCCTCTGAGTGGTGAAAAAATAGATGTCAGTGGGGGTGCTGGGCTCTCTGAATCGTTGTGAGGTCACCTTGGTCTAATGCCTTAGTGGCTATGCTCCACTCTTACATAGATCAGAGTCCGCCCTGTGCTATGGTAATGTCGCTACCATAGATGAAAGGAGCTGGCACAATGGCTCTGCTGGTTATGGCTTTTGTGCAGAGGTGCCTTGTGAAGATAATATCTTTAAACTGTCCCTTTAAGTGCTGCTTCCCTCCTGACTCTGGAGATTATTTACTGCATAAGGTTGTTCTCCATCATAAATGCTGGTTGGGCCTCATCCTTTTTTTAACTGGGTTCCTTTTGCAGTTCTCATTACTCACTGCACTTCCTGTTGGGTTAGTGGATGGAAAAAGGACAGGTGGCCCAAGGTGAAATGGAGCGGGGGGAATCTGCGGTGGCCAATCAGGGTTTTGCTCTTCTGGTTTGCTGACAGTGTGCTCTTTGGGTGTATTTCTGCATTTTACAATGGCTCAGCGACTTTGTTTGTATTGGTGTGCCCGCTCTGCTCTTCCAGGGCAGGGAGCCAGGCCTAGATGCCTGTCCACCTAAAGTGCAGGTCAGTGTTTGGGTTGTGAGACCTGCATAGTTGTACTGATCGCTAACTTAGGCCCAGCTTTGGGGCGCATAGTGTGATGTTGGGCTTCATGGTTGCCAGCTGCTTGCATCTTATTTTGGCTGCATGCTGTTAATGTGCAACACAAACTGTGGTGATTGAGTTGGAGGTTTGTATGAAGTTTTACTCTTAAACAAAGGTAGCCCTGCTGGTACTCATTCACAGAGCAGCCATCTGCTTCATACAGGCAGGGTAAATGTGAAGAAAAATTTTGAGCAGTCACTTCAACGTTTGATCTCATACACCCGAGAGGGCAGTCACCTGCCGGCTGGAGCATTGTGTCTCTCTGCCAAGCACAGACCATAAAAACAGGTTGTGGGAAATCTGGTTTAACCAGATAGTGTTTTGTTGCCACCTAAAGAACTGATGTTGTTTTTTTTATAACCTTTATTTGAGTGAAGATGTAATTCATAAAGTGCCAGAGTTGGTGTAGTATTCCTGGGACTTCCCTCATTGATTCCCCTCATGTCCAGTCATGTGGAGAACAGCTTTGGGTCTTAATCTGTCATTTTTGGCTGCGGGACCCTCATCTTGTCATCACTGGAGCTGAAGCCATTTTGGTTACATCCTTCATTTGTTGCTTTTGTCTTGGTGCATGTTTTTGCATGAATTTTAGTCATTTGTATGTTTGGTTTTTCTGTCTCCCCCCCCCTGCTCTCTTCTCGAAAGCATACATTTCTGTGCCTTTATGTTGAAGAGCAGGAAGAGGATGTAGTGAATCCCCAAAACCACCATTTGCAGTATCTAGCAAAATAGACTTGTTTCAGCCAGTTGTCTAATTGACCTTTTCTTTTGGCTGTTTGGTACAGCTGACAGGATTATACTTTTTCCAGCTATAAAGCTACTGAGGTATTGATTTACCATGGCTTATGCACCCACAAAATCAGGACTGCAGCCCGCAGGATTTGGACTTAACGATCAGTGCTGAATGACTTGGGCCTAGCCATCCTTAGTACCATGCCTTTCCTATCTGTAGTTTCCTCTAGTCTTTGAGATTGCTGTCTGCAGGATGTAGCTATAGCTATAAATGTCCTCATGGCAGTCAATGTGGTCTAGTCAGTTTAAAACTTGAAACATTCAGCAGTCTCTTCCCAAACCAGATAAAACTGCTTTTAAGTGTGTTCAGGAAAGTGCGCAGCTTCCCTGTTGATATTCCTGCCCCTGATCTTCATGTTGGGCTGTTTTGTTTGCAGATGATCCCAAATATTAAGGAAAAACTCCATTTACATGTTTTGATGTTGGTGCTGCTTTGTTTCAGGTGGTATGGCCAGGAGAAGGACTATAATGTCCTAGTCATGGATCTGCTGGGGCCCAGCCTGGAGGACCTCTTTAACTTCTGTTCGCGCAGGTTCACCATGAAAACCGTCCTCATGCTCGCTGACCAGGTAAAATGTCATAATGTTTTTAATTTAAAAAAAAAAAAAAAACATCTACAGTACCTATGCTGGATCCCAGCTGCTTTGGGATCGAGTGGTACAATTGTGATGATGGCTTTCTCCACGAATTGAGCCATTGTGAGGTGTTTGTCTTTGCAGATGATCAGCAGAATCGAGTATGTTCACACAAAGAACTTCATCCACAGAGACATCAAGCCAGACAATTTCCTCATGGGTATTGGCCGTCACTGTAATAAGGTAAGCCTTCGGGATCGCAGAGCAGGCCCTGGGGAGTCGCTGGCTCCAGCACTGAGCTGCCACATTTCAACTGTGGGACAATTTTGCCAAAATGTTGCCTTGTGGTTTGGGATCGGCACACGTGCAGCTTTATACAAGTTAGGAATAAAATCATTTCCTCGTGGATCATAGGACAACCCCTGTAAATTTTTACCAAATACTCAGCCAACATGAAACAGTAGCCTGAGACAAGGCAGATTTTACGTTAAACTTAATCATGGTGCCTTAAATCTAACTTCCCATATGGTATTGGTACAGGAATATTTTTTTGTTTAGCATGGTCACAGGCTTGTGTTGTCATTGTGGGTGTGATGGCAAATTGATACGAAATCAGCCACATGTGGATGGGCCTCTTTGGATTTTACTCCTCATGGAAATGAGGAAAGCTTCTGCATGACCTGTAATCTTCCCTTCCTCCGCAGAAAACCGCTTGGTATTTCGTTTTTATCCCATGTCGTCCACCGTTCCTGAAGTTGCCTGTTTTTTTTTTTGCTCTTGTTAAATACGTCGTTATCTGAGGCCTTGCAGACAGGCAACATTTGGCGAAGTTAAAGCATGATGTGCGTTTTGACGCTGACTGGCCAGTGGAGGCAGCGCCGGCGGCTGGGGTCGCGTGGTCGCACCTAGAGCGAGACGAGAGGCAGAGACGATACGCAACAGGTGCTGCTGTTGAAGGCTGTACTACCTTTTTTGGCAGTGCTGTTTGGACCTGGTTTACCATTGTGTGTTTGTGTGAATGCCAGTCTCAAGCTTTTGTTTATGCATATGTTGAGTTACCACCTCATTTTCTTTTTTTTTTCTTTTTTTAATGCTAAACTGAATCTGCAAGGCCCGCGCGCCTGGCCGAGGCGCGGCGGGGGGGGGGGGGGGGGGGGGGGGGGGGGGGGGGGGGGGGGCGCGGGGGGGGGGGGGGGGGGGG
>JABFEA020000002.1:27933679-27951418 GCA_019775915.2 Cyphomyrus plagiostoma
TGTCGGTCTGCGCTTGGCCCTATTAACTGAGCGCTTGACAAATGACGCCCTAGGCTGCGTCGTTTGGTTTGTCCCGCTGTCTTTTTTTTTTTTTTTTTTTTTTTTTGTTTCCTTCCCATTTCCCACTTTACTAAACCGGGAGGGTGTTTCCCACTCATCCGTGTGCCAGTTGGGCTCCTTTTTTTTTTTTTTTCCAAAGGACTACAAGGAAAGTTGGCAAATCGGACATAAAGCCTGAGGAGTAGTGTTTTAATTGGCTGTCGTGCTTCCCCAGTGCATACGCATTTGTCTGTTTCTCTCCTAGTTGTTCCTCATCGACTTCGGTCTGGCCAAAAAATACCGAGACAACAGAACACGGCAGCACATACCGTACAGAGAAGACAAAAACCTCACCGGCACTGCCCGCTACGCCAGCATCAACGCCCACCTGGGCATTGAGCAGAGGTCAGTGTGCGCTGGAGGTGATGGCGTGTGCAGGGACTGAGGACTTGCCCAAAAACTGCCACTTCCTTCCATTTTGTGGCTTTGGGTGCACAGATGGGGAGAGATTCTGGCCTGTCCTCCTTAGCCTAGGATGGCGTTTTCTTTTGACCCAGAACCCCACTTCTTGTTTGAGGGCATGATTGTGGTCCTCCACCCCCAGTGCCAGTTTGATGTTTCAAGCAACCCTTTTGATTACATGGCATTTCCACATTTGACCCACTTGATCTCTTTGCTGAAAGTGTGTGATGGTTTTTTTTTTCTTATTTTTTTTTCACCTTCTAGTCGCCGTGATGACATGGAGTCGCTAGGATATGTTCTGATGTACTTCAACAGAACCAGCCTGCCCTGGCAAGGACTAAAGGTAGGATGTGGAGAGATTCTGCTGGTCCTGCTTCGGTGAATGCCAGGGTGCCGTCATTATAGTTCCTGAAATCTTCCTGAGCTTGTTCTGTGACATGACCACTGCAGCAAGTTTATTTTGAGTATTGCTGCATAGTATAACTAGGAGCGTTTCTTCACCCCCCGAGGTGTCGGGTACTGAGTAAAACACACATGGTAGTTCGGTAAGGATTAGAGATAAAGGTCACTCCTGCCCCTGGGCATCACGATTTGTTACGAGCCACATGGTGTTTGTCTGAATGCCTCAGCCACTTGCAGTTTGTGGTGCACATTCCTTTCATCTTTCCTCTGCATGTTCCTCAGGCCGCCACAAAAAAACAGAAATATGAGAAGATCAGTGAGAAGAAGATGTCAACCCCAGTAGAGGTCTTGTGTAAGGTATGGGTGAGGTCTTTGTATTTCTCAGGCAGCATGGTGGTCACCTTTCAGAGGAGTTCCAGACTATCCTCATTGTTGAGATCATCCCTTATGTATATAGGTGGATATTCTGTTGAAGGATAAGCTGTGGAGACATTGAGCTTGGTATGTTTACATTTATATAGTGGATGGACAAGTGAGGGCCAGAGAAGGGTCAGCCACTCCCTGGGGAAATTTAGATTAAGGACCTTTCTCAAGGACACAATGGTGACATCGCACTGCCAGCTGTGTGATTTGAATCTGTGGTCTTCTTAAGCTGCTTTGCCAGACATCTGCCCAAGCTTGTTTACGTTATTCACTGTCATCTTCGGTCATTTAAATGATTAACATGGGAAGGCAGAGGCTGCCTTGCACTCAAGTCGACTACCTGCTGTTGACTGGCAGGGGCGGTTTATTATGATAGCATGGATTTCCAGCCATGGTTAGTGGAGAGATTCGGTTCATGCCACGCCATGGGTTTTCCTGTTGGCTTTGGCTTGGATAATTCTTTTCACTTTGTTAGAAAGTGGGTAGAGCTTCAGCAGCACGTATTTAACTTGAAAGGCTTAGGACAACCTTTTCCAATCTGTGCATCAATCTGAGACAGGAAATCCTTAATTCATCATGCTGTTGTGACTTACAGGGCAAGAGCAAGTACGTGACAGCTGGCACGTGCTGGCAGAATGCTAAACAATCAGAGAAGCCTTGCTCCATATAGTGCCTCATGGATGTCTGTCTGGAAGGTCGTGGGTTTGATTCCTGTCCAGCAGAGTAACCCTATCACTGCTGGGCCCTTGAGGAAGGCCCTTTATCCAACATACTCACCGTATACTGGCTGACCTGCCCTCTGACCCCAAGCATCCCTCACTTTTATGTGCTTCGGATGTGAGCATCTGCTGAATAGATGCGAATAAATAAGAGAATTCTTACCTGGTGAATCTAGCTGACGCTTTGAATTTGTGAAACAAACCTTGCTGTTGTGGTGCGTGTGCAGGGAATAACAGAATGAGAATTATATAATTTTAATAAAGCTATATATGCAAAACATTGTGCGCATGTGCAAAGTACGTGGCTTGACCAAAGAACTATGAACTTTTCCGTGTACGCACACGCAGAGTGGATACGTGAGTATTGCGGTTTTGCGGAGAAGTATGAACTGGTGTGTTACTCCAGCGCTGCCCTTGGTGTGAGTGCTGTTATGACCTGTCCTGTCCACCTTTGTCAGGGTTTCCCAGCTGAGTTTGCCATGTACCTGAACTACTGCCGTGGGCTGCGGTTCGAGGAGGCACCAGACTACATGTACCTGCGACAGCTGTTCCGCATTCTCTTCAGGTGAGTTGCCTGGTTGCTGCACGTGTTTCTGCCTGCCTGCCACCAAGTCTGACTCGGGGTGGGGGGGTGATGTCAAGTTAAGGGATCGCCTTGTTTCAGCTGGGAGCCAAAGGCTTTAGGTGTGATTTCAAGTCCCCCCATAGGGCTGTTTTGCTTTCCTGATTTTTGTTCACATGTGAAAGCAGGTGGCCATTAGAGGTTTAAAGTTTCACACTTGACTGTAACTGTATCTCTCTCTTGTTGGACTGGAGTGCCTGTTTAAGGGGTCACATGACTTAGGGCTGCTGTGGTCTCCCACCCCCTCCCCCCGCTACAGGACTTTGAACCACCAGTACGACTACACCTTCGACTGGACCATGCTGAAGCAGAAAGCAGCCCAGCAAGCGGCCTCCTCGGGGGGGCAGGGGCAGCAGGCACAAACGCCCACAGGCAAGCAAACTGACAAACCCAAGAGTAACATGAAAGGTTAGTAGCAAACGGCCAAGCGACGTTTTCAGTGCAAAAACGGAGACGCCAATTGTTCCACTTTGTTTTTTGTACTCAAAAGGTTCCTGATGATAAATTTGGAACATTCTCTCCCTCCCAAATTAAAGAGGAAAAAAAAACGGTGTTAGTTCAAGGAGACACCCAAAAAACTCAATTGGTCTGTCTTGCAGATGCAAAGACGTCCTTGGGACATTTGACTACTAACTTTAAACCAGTGTCTTTATTCTTTGGGGGTGATTTTTCTTCTGTGGGCATAAAACTAAATGATCCCTTTCGTGAATTAACCACTTTCCAAATGGGCTGAATGGATACAACCTTGTCAATCACTGTTCCTGGATCTAACACTTGTTCTTCATTGGAATGCTGTTCAGTCTTACACTGAGCCAGGAGATGTGCTAACAGTGACCTTTCCTCTGTCTTTGGTGGGCGGACTCAAACTGGTGTAGCTACAAAGACGGTGATGGTTTTTATGATGTAACTTAACCATTTTTGTTGCATTTGAGTTGCAGGTACCCCATTTGCTTAAAGGTCACAGCCCAGGCTGCTTAGACGGACCATTGCATCTCCCACCATTATCCCATTCTGTCAGGTTCATGAGGGTTTTCAGTCTCCCACGCAACCCCTTGCTTCTGTTTGACTTCCAGTGGTTAGTTGCACAGCAGGTCCTGCGGTGCTGATCGCCAGAGGCTGCTCTTGGCTGCTCGGGCACCGTGTGGCCGAGCTGTGTGCTAGCTGTGCCCAATCTTCCTGTCGTTGAGGCTTTTATCGCTCTGCCTCCCTCTCTTACAGTCTGAGTGTTAAAGCGAGGGAGAGTATACCAGCAAGCAGGCCGTGGAGTCTTCCCCTCCGCTTTCCTGAGGGCACCTTTGCTTCTCTGATGTCCCAGTGTGGAGAACAGGCCTGACAGATGCCTGTTTATAGTCTGCCTTCACCAGGCTGATCTTTAGACCTCGGTCCTTGCATGCTCAGTGTGAATTCAGGCTGGTTCGAGGAGCCAGTGCCTTGGGATGCAAGGGGACTGACTAAGTTAGCTCTGCTCCCGCAAGCTGTTCCGCCTTACGCCAAGCTACTAGCTTACAAGGCTTGTCTGATTGTTTAGCGTTCTGCTAGCACGTTTCAGCTGTCACGTAACATGAATGCAGTTAGCGGCTGATTCTCGTCGTTGCCACCTGAGACCCCTTGGCCATTTCTGGCTGCAGCTGCTCAATGGTACCCCACTTGTCAGATGCCGGTCTGCAGCTCTCCATGTCTGTGGAGAGGTGAGGGTCTAGTGGGGTTTGCTGATACTGTGATACTGGGCCAACCCCTTGTGTGCTGCTCTTGGTTAGTGTCCCATACCTGCGGTTAGCACGAGTCTGAGAGCTGTACCGCATAGCCCATACAAACACACAGATTAGCCAAGTGTCTCCTTGTATGGCGGCTGCTTTTGAAGTGTGTTTCTGACCTTTTTAACAGCTTTCCTCTTGTGAGGGAGGGTTGGGTGCCTGCGAAGGCGCCCCCTTTTGGAGGTGGAGTGCTGTTTGTTTGGACGCGATCTTGGCTGATCCGCTTAGTAGCTTGGCTAAACAATGCCACCATTGTTGGTGCCCTGTTTGTTTCCAGGCCTCTGGTGTGATTTCACAATGGCAGCCTGTCGAAAGCAGACGTTTTTGAGAGGGCAGTTTCAGTGCCGTGGCTCTTCACAGGTAACGCTTCCAAAAACCCAGAACTGTTTGCCTGAGGTCAGTGGAGTACGTGAGGTTTCCTTACACACTTTCCTTACATTTTATTTAGCTGCTGCTTTTGTTCAAAACGGTGAATTTTTGAGAAGGTTGGACTGTCCCTGGAGCAGTTGGGTGTTAAGGGCCTTGCTCAGGGGCCCAACAGTGACATCGTCACTGTGCTGACTCTGGCGATCGACGCGTCCTAAGCCACACAGAACCTGCAGGAATGTGTAGCTGCTGTGTCGTTATGCACTTCTCATAGCTCTTGTTCAGACTGGTTATGCTGGTGTCTTTTTCCAACTGAAGCTGGAACCAGCGACCGGTTTTGACAGACCTTGCAAGGAGGGTTATTTAATCCTCAGTCGCCCTGTTTCTTGCCGGTTTAGACATGCAGGGGGAGTGCCTGTACTAACTGGTCTAGGTTTGGGTGGCACGGTGCCTGTCATTATGAAGGTGGGGGTTTTATCTCCCCCAGCCCGTAATCACCACCTAGGCTGTAGAGGTATTTCACAGACCTCTCTCTTGTTCAGCATGTTTCGTGCTCTGAAATGGTCATAGCTATGATCTGTGTAGGAATCCTAACCAAAAACTCTGGTTAACTGGCCTGGTATTGAAGTGGGCCTATACCTTAGCCGACTGCTTGGAGAAGGCGGGGCTTCCCCTTTGGATATCTGCTGCCAGTAGATGTACAGGGTGAATGAGCCAGGTCTGATGTGCTCTCTTTGCCTGGCGTGCAGTCGTATCCTTACGGGACAGTGTGAGTTGTGTATTAACCAGTCATTGGGATTTACCATAAAATGGCAGTAAGCAGATTTTTTTTCTTTGACAGTTTCTCATACTCTGTCCAGCTTTTAAAGTTTGGAGTGACGGCTTTAAACCTTCCCTTTTACCTGTAACTCGTGAACAGGAAATGCCTGTTCACAGTTCTGACCCCCACGTTCCTCTGCTTAAGAGTGAAACATCTAACATCCTCTTCTGGCTGTTTTGTGCCCCCCCCTTTTGGGGCTTTTGTACACGTAACCTTCAGCGGAGCCCCTCGCGCCTCTGAGGCGCCTGTGCTTCTGTCACGCCTGTGGACTCTGGCCTCCAGTCCTCGCAGACACGGCCGGCTCCTCCTTCCTTTCTCCTCTTGTTTGAGCTGCGCCCTCCACCCTGCTCGCTCCATGCTTTTGCCTGTGATCTGATTCTGTGTCTTAACCCCAGTCCCTCCCTCCCCCCTGCTGTCTCCCGCAGGTTTCTAAGCATTAAGACAATGAAGTTGAATGAGAAGGGGTCAAAGAAGGACCTGCGTTCCGATCACACCCCGGATCTCGGATCAGTTCACAAGAACCCGCCAGGCCATGTGGGCAACCATTTCCTTTCCCCCGTCCTGTTAAAGAACTTCTGTTCTGTATACTATATATGTAATCGCTATATATAGATAACATGCACAAGCATCTATCTATATATTGGTTTGTATATACTATATACACATAGAAAGCGGCTTAGTTATGAAGCTTGGAAGCTGTAGCCTTTTCTATCGTCCTGTTCCTGGAGACCCTCTTATCCTTTCCAAACTGAAGTGTCTAAAATGGTTTGCTCACAGAGGATGTAACTGTGCACATGCCAATGTTACCCTGAGCCGTCTCCTTCAGAAAAAGGCTGCTTGGGTCCCCCACCCCCCACCCCCCAATCCTGACCTGGGCCTGCTCCGAAGGGGGCACTTCTCGCCGTCGGACGTGCACGCATTCCGGCACGTTCTTTCTGCCCCGTCTGGCCCTCTTCCACCTTCTCGAGAATGCGCGATGAAAAGATGTAAAACTAGGACTTTTGTCTTTGTCATGAATGAATGAATGAATCGGTGTATCCTGGATATCACTAAGCAAACATTGGGTTTCTTGGTTCATAAAGTCATCAAGACTCTGCCTGCTGACGTGCTAGAGGAGCTTCGTATGTGAAAATTAAAAAAAAAAAAAAAAAAATTCTAGTGACTACTAGGTTTCCATTTAGAACGCTGCATTTACTCTTGTTCTTGGTATACAGAAGGCTAAAGCGTATAAACACCACAGAGCGTATTCATTACAGATTAGGCATCACTTGACTAAAACCTCTATGTAAATTGCTTAGATATAAATGTATGCCACTGCAATCTCGGTTTGTACTCCCTCTTTGGAAACATCAGCGTGAATGGGGAAAAACTCACCTGTTAGTCAGTTAGGCGGCGATGGCTGTCATGTTCATTTGGCACGCAAGCAGACTGCCCTTTTCCTTTTTTTTTTTTTTTTTGTATACATGCACAAATACATTTTTATCAGTAAGGACTTTTTTTCTGCTCTTTAGTTGTCTTTTCCCTCTTAAATTGATCGTTTTTGGCAAAGGGGCTTTCGTTCCCTTCTGTAGGAAGCCGAGATTATAACCCTTAAACTCTGAGGCTTCCTCTCTCCGGCTGAGATTATCGCTGCTGGTTAAAGCGGCGACTTTTTCCCCTACATTTTTTTTTATTGATTATTAAGGTTTGGAGGGTTCTTTTCTATATGCTTTTAAGTCTTGTAAAGAAGAAGCAAGGTTATTTTGAATTAATCTTTCAGCCTTTGGCCACAGGAGATGCACAACAGTAACTTGTTAGATGACTCCATTGATCCCTCCTCTCCCTTCTGACCCAGCTTAAAGTATTTTACTGCTGGACATCCTATAAAAGTGTAATTTATTCCCTTTTAGCATGTCAGAATAAATTAAAAATGACTTGTCAGAACCACTGTCCCAGTCTCTAATTTTGATAAAGGAAAAAAATCAGCCAACCCGGCCTGTATGTATAAGCGGCCATTTTTTGTTGCCAACTTTGCGTCTGTGGTGGCTGGTTAAACATCGCACCTGTTTGTTTGCCAGTCTAAGCAGTTAAACCTACGCCGTTTATCCCGTCAACATGGGAGTTTTATGACTGGTTGGCCAATTAAATCTGAATGAGCGGCCTCCCATTGGTTGGGTTCCGTCAAGGCGAAAGGGACAGTCTGTGACAATGATGCAGAGCTCTTGCTGTTCTCAAAGCAGTTCCTGTGAAATTTTGTTGTGGGGGTTAGTTGTAGGTGCTTGTGGTGGTGTTTATAAAAAAAAAAAAACTCAAATTTATATCTGTAAATATTAAAATGGCTTCAAATTGCACTTGTGGAATTTGAATTTGTTTAATTGACTAAATTGTACTGGGGTGGTGATGGGGGACTATGGATGGACGTCTGGCTGCTGCTCTCAGAATTGTTATTCTCCTGATTAGAAACTCGTGATCACACCTCAGATCTGGGTGTCTGCGCTCACCTTATAAATCCTCATTCAGATGCACCGTCTCCTCATCTTCAGCTTAAGATTTTCCTGTATAAGTTTTCGAGAGAGGGGTTTCTAATTGAACTGTGCTTGCGCTGGGTCTGCCCCTCCCCCATCGCCACGCCCTGGGTCTGATTCTCTGCTCTGACGTGCCACAGGAGGCTGGATGGATAGTTGTGCATGGAATCAAAAGGAGCCTTACCGCAGATCTGCTCTGCCTGCAGCCCCAGTGGCCGCCCCTGTGTATGGGGGATGTGTGACCCAGCAGCACAATGGCTCAGAAAGGCCGGGGGAGGGTGGTGTGTAAAGGTTAAGCTATCTGTCTGGCTTTGGCAGCACAGGCGGGGGGCTACTGCTGTGTGTGGACCCCATACACAAAGGAACTGCAGCCATTCCGGTTTTAAGACATTCAGTTCCCGGCAAACTCCTACAGGTGAGTCTCCCATAATCACTGTGTGGAGTGCTGCAGAAAACAGCCATACAAAAGATGAAGGAAGGTGTGGAGCAATGCACTATTTCCATTTAGTGGTGATTTGTGTACCAGTATCTAACATTCACACGGTGTCTCACTATGGTTTCCTACTGCCATGGCTACCTGTGCTCTTTTGTTATGTTCTCTGCTTCTCAGTTCTGTAGTCAGTGGGGGGCGCTAAGGTTTAGCAACACTGCAACAGGGTCCTTGAAACTCCACCCTGTGCATCCTACTGTCTACAGAAGGGGTGATGTGTGTCTGTATGTTGCTCTGGGCCAGACTGCAGATGCAGAGTCTGGGCTAAGGAACATGCTGCCTATACCCTCCGCTCATTGTGTGCAAAACGTATGCAAGAGGCAGCTGTATGCAAAAGGATAGAGGGGCCCAGACAATCTAGCAGATGGAAAATGTGTAGGCGGCTTTCACTGTCACATGCTCAAAGGGCTGGGGGTGGGGCACAGAGGATATTCTCTTTGGCAGACCGCAGGGAAGCACACAAGGCTGGCATTCACTCACTGTAAGTCCGGTGCAGGAGCTGTGTACAAAGAAAATGGCGGCCCTTAATTCTGCCTTTGATGTAGAGGCTGCCGTCTGTCACCTGCTGCCAAACTGCTTCCGTTCTCAGTAAATTATTTTTAATTGCTCTGTAGAGGTTTGTGACCATCACCGGCCTCTCCCAGTTTCAATGCTTTTGTTTTAATGTAACATTAGACTACAGCATCCTGCCTGACGAAAGACAGCCCTCAATCTCAGGCGCTTTAGCACGGGAAGTGAGGGTTGGTATGTAATACGGAAATCCGCATATAACTTGCTGCTATATGTGGTTGCGGATTTGGTGACAGATCGCTCTGTTTTTTTTTTTTTTTTGGGGGGGGGGGGGATACCTATCCAGCTTTCTTCCCCCCTCCCCCAAGGCCCGTCACCGCAGCCGTGCCATGGAGATTGCTGGGGGTCGCTTCAAACTGACCTCCACTGAGGAATGCATTCAAACAAGTTGTGCCTGTTTAGAGGCTGTAAACAAAAACACTCGGGAGTCGGAACTGTTTAGTGAACAGCCGATGCGCCCATTGTTTCGCGCGGTCGCGTCCGGTTTTATTTGCGGGGATGTACGCCAGCTTCACGGCAGCAAGACACTCAATACAGGCCGAGGTTCCTATCCGCGATTAATTACGTGCTCAGTCTTGTGCGAGTGACTGACAGGAGTCTGCTCTGCATAATAAATATTTAATCATTATAGTGGGAGGTACCCCGCAAGCTGAACTGTGCTCCAGAATATAGTGGTTTTGTACAGTGAGAAACTAATGTGTATTTACCGATATGAATCTTGTGAGATTAAACACAGGCGTATGCGGATAACCGTGGTCATTATTTAATGTCGCTCTTCCGCTTTAACCGCCCCCCTCCACCCCGGTCATGTTGCACTGCGCCCCCTTGCGGAGCCTTTGAGAATCCTTTATACGCGCTACCACCGAATCGTATTTAAATTCCATTTAATTTCCCTTCAACCCAATTTATTTTCAACCATCAACCAGTTCGATACAGTTTTTTTTGTATGTAAATGCATACTTAAATCCATAAAATAAACGAAGAGAGGAGACTAAACTTAACCTTAGACCCTTAAGGGGTTTTCATCTGGCTGCCCAATCCCCCCCAAACTATGCCAGCAATAATCAGAGCAGGAAGGTATGTGTGTTGTGCTACCTTCTGTCACACTTTCTGTGGGTCAGCTCATTGTACAACCCTCTGCAGACCCACAAAAGCCAAGAGAAAATCACTATGTGCAGTAGCACCAGCAGTCGTATGTGTGGCAGGCTAGGCTACAGTAATGTGGTTCGAGTCTGAATAGTGAGACTGATGGGGTCTCCCTTACATATGCTAGCCGACTGTTCACTAAGCCAGGGGCCCCATGACTGAAAGCTTTGGCCAACAGTCTTTTTATATATGTGAGAAGCTACAAGAAGGCCTGTATTCTGTGATCTCGGTGAACGTTCTGGATCACACACTTTGGTCAGATGGGTTAGATAAACAGGAGTCGCACCCGCGTAGGAATTTTGCATTCCTGTACTGAACAGGAAACCAGTGGAGAGACATCAGGATATCAGTAATACTGTCATACAGACTTCTTGTGAACTTTTTAAGGCTACATTTTCAAACTGCTGCAGTGGAGAAAGTGTGTGGTTGGTGCTCGCATGGCAGTGGTCTGGTTTGTTATATAAATGTATGTATTCATCTTTCTGTATCATCAAAGGCTAGAAAGCACTTTAGTTATGTCCCTAAGGTAAGAAGTATATCCTAGACAATCAGGCAACATGAGAATCGACAGTCAGGACTACATTGTAAAGTACACCATGGTCACTGTCTAATTCGGTGAAACTGAAACGCAAACTGTCAATTCAGGGGGTGGTATTACCACCCATCAGTACGACTCCTGTTTTATCGATGTTCAGAAACTGATGTTAGTCACTCACCATCTTGGTCCTTAAATGGCAGCTTCTGTTGGCAGTTGGGTAGCTACTATTCTCTAAGGATTTTTGAGAGGACGAGAACATTGGTGACAAGTTTGGAATTGTTAATGTGGGAAAATAAATTTAGATTTTAAGGAATTGTCTCTCTACAGCCTGATGTCATAGTAAACGTCTGTGAATCTACATAAGCCACCACAACTTTAAATTGACATGGGTCCTTACCTGGGGCTGGGGAGGTGTTAATTATTTTAAGTATAGGTCTTGTTACTACAGTGAGTCTAAGTAGTTCAGAGGGTTGGATCTAGTGAGCATGTAGTTTGCTGGGTTTTCTGAATAAATTTTAAAATTCTAGTCCATTGACCACTTACTGAAAGTGTGTACTGTCTGTCAGGCCTTTATCAATGAATCAAATCTTAGCTGCCTAACAGACCAATAAAACTATGTGGGAGCTGTTTCCTACATTGTGAGTGCTGAGCCCCCCTCCCCATGCAATTTCTGCAGCCTGTGTAAAATACACCCTGAATAATGCATAAGCTGCAATACACACAGCTGCCATGCGACAGGGGTAAAGTTACGGGTTTCGGTGGGGGGGGCTCGTATTGCGGGGCATGTTCCTATAGGAGTTTGATCCATCTAGACAATGCCTACAGTTTTGACGAAGACTTAGCACCTGGGTAACCTTATCTGCGTCTATATTTATATCTCTCAGCATTAATGTATATTTAGTTTTGCAGTGAGCCTCACGTTCGTGCCAAAAGTCACATGACGCTCCTTTTTTTTGTTTATTTCTGATCGCCATGGCGACCATTTGGCTATGTTGACCAGTGGCCTGTTTGCTGTATCGTGCAAGCTTGTGGTCCAGCCTGACATGGAGGCAATGGGGCTGGTCTGGTGCGCTCTGTGATCACAGCTTTCAGAATAGAGTACTTGTTGGCTTTTGGTCCACCTACCCTCCCCACCAGTGGCCTAAAATGGGCGGTGGGGGGTTGGGAGATGCTGCTAAAAACAAACACAAATGTTAAATCAGTCAGTCTAACACCCCCCCCCCCCCCCCCAAGCCTGTCAACCAGCTGAATGTTTCCAAAAAACTAGTGGCCATCGAAATTATACACCAGGGCACAAGGGCATATAGTCACCGTGTCCCACCCCCTTTGAGGAGATGAGGGTGGCACAACAGTCACCAGGGACAGGGTACATGAGCGCCAAGCAGGGGGGCAACATCTCAGGACACTTCATCCTGGATGGCATGTGTGGGGACCCCCCCCCCACCCCTATCACTTTGGGGGGGTTGGTAATCAGTATGCCCTTGAAGTTAATGAGGTTAATAGCTGACTGGATGATAGACACATAGTCAGCCATCACATGCATTCATGTGAAATCCCAAAGTTCATTAGAAAGCGTTTATCAATGGAATGAGGTAGATGAGGAACTTGATGAAGAAGTGATGTGTGCTTACTCCCAAGCAGACCGCTTCAGCGGGGAGGGGCTGCTTGCCGTCATGTCCTGAATGGGTGCAGTTTGGTCAGAGATCCCACTTTTGCTTCCCTGGTGACTCCTGGGTAGGCACATATTCATGGAGGGTGAGGATTCGGACCCTGTAACCTGAGTTGCTGCTATGTGCAAGATTTAGTGAACAAATTTACATTTGGGGTGCCAGACATCCCACTAATCACCTGCCCTTCTTGTTATGTTTAATAGATTGCCTCAATATTTTTTCCCTTCATCACCCCTAAACCTTATTTGTGCTGAGCTCTGGAACAAAAAAAGACTGCCATGTGTCCACCAGGTGGCCCCAAGAATATGGTGCCAAATGCTCAACAAGAATAGCAGGATATCAGATGTAAGCCTTCCGGCCTGCAGCTCTGTCGGGGTTGTCTGCCGCCTTGTGCCCTGTGCTGCCCTGTGCTGACCCTGAGTTCTTTTCTTAAACATGCCTAGAGTACGTCCTTAGCAGCTGTGGCCCTTGCTGTAAGAGAGTCCCATTGATAAGATGTCAACATGGCCGCCCACGTCCGGTTTGTCTGTGGAGTGGCATCTGTGCGCTGATTCGCCAGTTGCCTCGGTCACGTCCTCTGACCCCGTCAGCTGGGCTGTGGGGTCCTGTGAAAATGAGAGGCCGGACCTGCACTTTGAGTTTAATCACTGCACTCCTGCGCCCTTAAATAACACGCCGTGTAAGGTGGTAGTGGGAGGCAGGGCTGGCTTGGCGAACCAGGCACGTTCTTATGTCTCCCTGTCCTCCAGGCGGCCTGACACTGCAGCCTCTGGCAACATAGCTCCTACCCTGTGTCGTCATGGATACAAATGCTTCCTGATCGTGACACGTGTATGTGGTGCATTGTGGGAAACGGGTCTGGCCAGGCACGTTGTGTAAGACATAAGACACCTTTACTGTCATTGTACAAACATACAATGAGGTTCCACGTGGCAGCACTCCTGTAGAAAGGCAACAATCTGGGAGGGAAGATGAGTATTCAAAAGACTCAGGGCAGTGGCAGGATGTGATAATCGGGTTTAAGGCTCCTAGCGAGGGCTCTGAATGTAGTTGGGACAAGTTCATTTCTTGGCTTCCTGTGAATTCTGTGTAGCAGCAAACTCCCCTCCCTGTTTGCTTCCGGAAAGCTCTGCAGCAGGTGAGTCAGAGTAGCACTGCACCCCAATCAAGGTGTGTCAGAGGAGGCTGATTCAGTAGGTAAAGGAATGAGATGACTCATCGCCGCCCCCCCCGGTCACATGATCTCCCTTATACTCCCGCCTCACTCTGACTCATTCCTCATTCAGCTCCTCCAGGCTTCTCTCACCTTCTGCCAGTCTGAAGCACACGCACGAGTAGTAGAGTAGTACTAGGCAGACGTCATTGTCTCATTATCATAAAAACCCAGAAAATTCCGCTCCGGTCCACTGATGCGTGACGAGTCCGAGCCTTGGGCTGCTGCTGTTCCTCAAACCTCTATCACATGATCGTGGAGCCTGGATCTCTCCCATGAAGAACCCCAGCTGTGCCGCGGCTCCCATTCACGTGTGCCTGTTTACTATGTCTCTGTTACGCTCCTTCAACGGCTGGAACTGGATTCTTCTGGCTTCCAGGCTGAGGTCACGGCAAGCGTACATGACAGCCAGTCAGATCTGCCGGTTGGGTCACATGCCTGACCTCAGCGCAACACCTGGTGCGTCGGCTGCTTCACATTCTGCATGCGGAGGTGTGGTATAGGGCCCCTCCTGCCGCAAACTCCATCAAAACATGCAGAGCTCTCCATAGGCTAATATAAATACTCTTTTCTGTGCTAATAGGTCAGTTTAGCATCATCCTTGATGCCCATTGGCTGGTCTGTGTCCAATGTGATTCCACACAAATCACTCAAAAGTCTTGCATCGTAGCCAAGGTTACTGTGAGTTAGAAGCTTTCACTTTATATGGTCCAGTAGATCTAAAAATATGGCAAGTGTGATGTATAGAATTGTTTCTGAAACCAAATGTCCTCTGTAATGCTTGAATACAAACTGCACATAATCCCTTGTGTATTCTGTGATGGCACATTCAGTGAGCCTTTGGATTGTACAATTAGATTCTCTATAACTGATATTGACTGTAAACTCAAGTAACCTCTTAATACTGATAAGAATAAGCAAGATATAAAAGCGCACACGTTGATTGGATTGGGCGGCAAACGTCACCCCATCCCACAGGTGACTGTAATGTAGCTGTGCCATGGAGGCTCAGTGGGCAGCATTCCTGGAAATTTGTGGGATGGATGGCTGGCCTGATGGATATAACTATGTAATGCTTTCAAATAATTATCAAATGGAATTCAGGTCATCAGTAAAATGAAATAAAGGAAGGCTGCTTAATCCCTAAGGAATCGGCTCAATGACACCCCTTAGTGGTGAGATTGTATACAGTAGCCATGGTAATTCTCACACTTGCCAATAGATGGTGCATTTTGGTAAACAAAAAGTTGACAAACACATTTTTAAAATATTGTGCAAAACAATAGCTTTTTTTTTTAAAAAAAAGACACAGATCTTTTTGTCAGATTTATTTAGATTTTACATTTTATAATATATATCAAGAATTGTGCTTTGTTTTATTATTTGAGCTTCATAAACAATGTGAAGTGCTTCTGTCATTTCTAGTGAAAATAACACACAAGCTTCCTGTGTTTAGCTGGGTTATCTGGGTTCGTTTAGCTGGGTTATCTGGGTTCGTTTAGGTGTCACGTGACAATGTTGCCTTTCAGCAGCCACATATGGTGAGAGTACATCTTGATGTCTGGTTGTAAAACCACACCTCCAAGAACAGTATTTCCAGGAATCCCCCTTGTTATTGCCCAAGGGATTCCTGGGAAAACTGGACCCCGGGGGTAAGGAAGTGAATGACTGGTTCTCAATAGTAAGGATCCAGTATGAAGAAAAGAAATAATGATCAATTATTTACACTTGTAGCATAGTTACATAACTGGAAATATTTTCTCCTGAAGGAGGGTCCCTTCTCTGTTGGGTGTGGTAGAGGTGTTGACCCTCCGCAGCTGAATCGGCCTCCTGGTCTCTCTGGCTCTGCGGGGTCAGTGGAAGCTGTGTCCCCTCTCCTGAGCTACAGTGCTTCATCTCAGACTCCCAACTGACCAGAGATGCAGCACTGCACCTTGGGCCTGGGGACTGAACATCCTTTTTTTTTTTTGACCAGCAGAGGGCAGCACTTTACCCCACGCCTGGGCAACCATCCTGTGAACCAGCAGAGGGCAGCATTGTCATTCCAAATGGGGTCAGAATTGTAACATCACACATAAAGCCTAAACAAAAAACCAAGCCATTTGTTAGAAAAGGGGCTGCCCTGAGGGGCAAGAACGATGCAGTACAATGACGTGTCATACAGGAAGTGACATTGACCCGAGACCTGCTTGTATCCTCATAGTTTCTCCCTGGACTTTCAGTCCCTGAAGCTCTCTGCTTCGTTTGGTTTTCCCACACTCCCATCCCCCTGCTGAGCCCAGATCCCTTCCTGGCCATTTTGAGATTGCCCTCATGTTCCCCTTTCAGCCCCGAGCCCCAAAAGGCCAACGAGGGCGCTTTTAAACCCACACGCTGCCCGGGACCAGCCTCGACACCTGCGAGCCGCTGGAGGCCCGCCAGCCGGACAGATGGACCAGCATGTCCATTTGTGTGGCCAGTAGTAGTCACACAGACATGTATTTTGGTAACTCCAAGCTTGAAAAGGGTAAAGACCTGTGTACACATTACCCAGTCCACCATAAACAATGAAAAGACTGAACCAGCCGGCTGGAAAAAAGGTCTCCCTGAAGTCGCCCTGAGGAGAAACATCTCTGATGTCTGGATGAAGGCCCCAGATGAAAGCTGGGAGATCAGCACCACTGCTGTGTTCCTGTAGTGAAGCAGCATGGCATCTCTGATGTCATTCTCTACCGTTGACAGTGAGAGGCAGATAAACAAATTAGGGTGAAGGCCACAGTCCTGCTTAATCCTACCATTTTACTGGATATGACGTTTCGATATGTTCTCTGATCAGGCTCTGGTCTCCACCTTCTGCTGGCCCAAGTGTTCACATGCTGGTGGCTCCGATCTGCTCTGGCTGCTTCCTTCAGACTGTGAGGAAGAGGAGCAGCCAGCCCCTGGCAGCATTGACCAGCTCTGGGTTATTCCAGTATGTATGCATGTAACACAGAGTAACTCACAATGATACATAGTATTGCATTTATTCCCACTTCGTATTCTGGTTGATGGTTCTAAATTCATAGGAACAGTGGACGAGCAGCCAGAACAGTATTTGGAACTGGCAAGTCAGGAGCTGTGTGAGACCACTAACACTAGATGCTGGACCAGTGCGTTCTCCAGCCCTCATTAAAGTTTGGTGACCGTGCCCCCTTAAGGTGTATTCTGTTTTGTCTTGCACAGTTAAAATTCTCCTCAATCTGCAAGTACATTTTATTTATTTTACGTACATTTTTTTTTTCTGAGAACGTAGGATCAGCCAGACCCTTGAGCGATTAGGGAGTATAGGCTTTGCGCAGGGGCCTGATGGTGACATCACTCTGCTCACCCTGAGATTTGAACCAGCAACCTTCTGATGACAGGCACAGTGTCCTTGGTGCTTTGGTGTGAAAAGGCCTCCCATTGATCAGCCTGGTAGGGAGATGAACGCATGGAGCCGGCAGATGGGGGTGGGCTCTGCCCCAGGCCTGAGACTCTGGATTAATCTAGGACCAATCAGAATCTTTACTGCCACATGACCAAGGCCGGTGGAAATTTGTGCTGGCCGCTGTCGGAGACACCCTGACGAAAGACAACTAACGACAACTAGGCCCCCCCACAGACGCGTAAGCACCATCGGCCAGCCGGGATACAGACTTCTGCAGTTTCATTTGGGGAGAATTTAATTTATCCTCGCGAACTGGGACAAACCAAAAAAAAAGGCACAGAGAAAGAAACAAGTGAATTCCTCTGCTGTCCTGGGCCGGCTCCAGGAGGGAGAAGCTTTAGGGTCACTCACATCCCTCTCCTGGAATTTGCCTCAGTCCATATAAGGAATTTTTAAGGGATTTTATTTTAGGATAATGGAAAATGTAGCCGGGCTCTCGATAAACACTCAAGCTCATGGTTCTTAACAGGCCATGATGGTGGAAACAGATAGTTTGTCACACTCTGCCCCCTACCCCCCTCCTCTCCCTGTGGCCCCCCCTCCTCTCCCTGTGGCC
>JABFEA020000002.1:27967745-27979715 GCA_019775915.2 Cyphomyrus plagiostoma
GAAATGTCCTCCCACTAATTTCCACCTATGGCCACGAGTTCTTGTATTAGAACTAATGCTGAAGTAACTCTTTGGTTCCCAGTGTTCCAGGTGCCAGTGGAAAAGCATCATAATTTGTAAAAAAAATATGGCGCTGGAGGGTTAGGGGGCGTGACAATGGCAGCACGGCCTCCAGGTCCGAGCTTCAAGGTGTCCACACACCGCTATGCCTGGCTGCGTCCTCCGCCTCAGGGAGCTTCTCACCGACATCCGAGTAAGATGAGGTGGCTGAGGGCGGGTCCGGACCACCCTCCCTGGCCGTGTCATCCTCATCCTCACTCTCCGAGTCCGACACCATCACAGGGCGCTGTCTCACTGCCGACTGGACCCCGCTGGGGCCTGGGGACCCAAAGGAGGAGGAATCAGGGTGGGAAGGGGCCCAGATAGAGGCGACAGCCGTGATTAGTGGCACAGCTGGGTGTCACAGGTGCTTGGTGGTAACTGATACCAACTAATCCCTAAAACCTGCAGGCCAGCTGGCTCAGACCAGACCAGAGGTTCCAGCACATTTCACCTTCATTTTACTTACAAGTGAGGTAAATACCACATCACAAACATAAATTGCTTTGCAGATCACGAGATATGACCTGGCGACCTTCTGGTGCTTTCATTCCTAGACACACAGAGCTAGTTTGACGTCCCATGGGCTTGGACCCTCCCCCACACCCATGTCCAGGCACACCCACCTGCTTGTTCCTGGTCCACAGCTCGGGCCACGCCCCCCGCCTGGCTGGGGCCCGGCTGACCCCCCTCAGAGGCGCTTCCAGCCCCAGATTCCACCTCCATGTTCTCCTGCGGCGGGTCCGCCTCAATGTCGACCACTGAAACACAAAGGCAGGCATGTGTCAGGATGTTGGCTGGTGTAGACTGAAGGGGAATTCGGGGGGGGGGGGGGCGTATGCAAGTCGTACTGGGAGCATGGTCCTGTGGCGGGGGGGCCTGGCCAACCTCATGGGCGACGTGCCCCCCGTGCTCGTTGCCGCCCACCAGCGCCTCCTCACCATCTGCGTTGGGGTTGTTATTGTTGTCATTCTCGTTGTTTGAATTCTGGTTGCTCACCAGCGCCGAGGAAACTCCGATCCCAGTGCCAGCACTGAGACCGACCCGTGCACAGCCCTGCAGAGGAAGGGCAGTGACATGGCAGTCACATGGCGATCCCAGAGCCCCTCACTCCACATGAATCCCCTATGGCTCACCTTGGGCGGCTCTCGGAACATCTGGTCCAGCGAGATGAACTCCAAGCTGGGAAGCATCTCAACAAACTGGCTGAAGGACTCCAGACGGATGGCGTGACACCGCACTAGTGTGAGGTCCACCAGCCTGCTCCAGCGTGAATGATCTGGGGGGGGGAGCAAGTAAACGGGGTCCGCTTTACCCTAAAACCTGCTCTGTTAAATCCCCGATCAGATCCCCTAGGGAGGGAGGGAGGGTAGGTAGATGGGGGATCACCTGTGATCCAGCTGTGGGGGTTGTGGAGGTGTGGACAGTTGTAGACCAGCAGGTGCTTGATAGAAGAGAAGACCTCGTTGACTGCCTTCATCCCAATGTCAGTGATGATCCCGGGATTCTCGATCACGTCCGCGAGGCCGTATTTCACCAGCCCCGAGTGGCTCATCTTACCTGTGAAAGGAACTCAACATCTCACCAGCTCTGTGGCAGTCTGCTCAAAGGTCCATCAGCTCACCTTTGTGGGATTTCATACAAAAACGTTCACAGGTCAAACTCTCAACCACAACATGCCATCACCAACTATGGGTCAGTCACCATGCCCAACATGAAAGACTCATTACGAAAAATGTCCTTTCACTTATAGGCCATTTCATAGGCAATTAGCTTCACAGCAAATTACAGCACACACAGAGAAATAAATTCAACGTCTCAGCATCATTGGATGTGGGGAGGGTGTTTTCTTAAATATTGAAATCTTGATTCTAGAAAATTCATAGACTAAACCATAACCCAAATTCTAGAGGTACAGGAGGTATAATAAACCAAGACAAGTAGAATACTGACTGCAGGAATTTTATGCCTTGTGTTCTCCTCCATCAGAACAAAAACGTGGGGCCGGGTTATGTCAAAGGGCACTTTCTGCCATAACCTTTAGAGGTCCTCAGCTGCTCTGAGCACCTCAAGCCACACAACGCCCCTGTAAGTCCGAAACTGCTGGCTAGGCGAGGGAGAGTCCTCCATCACCCAGCCTACGCGTTCAACAACCTGCCTCTGCTGGATGATTTCAGTACAGTGCGATACTGATCCTGGGCGCCATGCTGCCCTCACTGCTCTTGTTTTGTATCTGCAAACCAAGGCAGCTACACTGATACCACTAATACTAAAATACAGGACTTACGACCACAATGGGTTACGACTGACTGGTCGCAACACGATTTGGTCGTAAGTCGCATATGTATAGCCTACTGTACAGTAATGTATTGTTATAAAAATCAGTCATACCTTATCATAATTCTTTGTTCATTATGTATTGTTACACATCATACTTTTCTCTGTTCATTATAGTTATACTGTTACCGTACTACATCTTAACTTTTTGTTCATTGTGATACTGTACCATATCCATTGTATCACCAATGTCTGAGTACTGTACAGTACTGTGTACTAATAAAAATTCAACCTTTTTTAGTTAATTTTTCATCCTTTTTACATATTTTTCATTAGACATTGTTGTATTTTTCTTGTTTTCATGGTTTCTTTACATTTTATGCATTTGTATCATCTCTACACCATTTTGTTTCTTATTTTTACATTCGTCAAGTTTAAGTAAAACACTGCATTACCAGTACAACTGGTTTAATATTTGCAAAACAAACTGTCGTACGCCCAGCTGGGCAACATTTGCGCTGCCAGACATACGAGCTGCGATCATGGTCGTAAAGTCGATTGGTCGTAAGTCGACGAGGATCTGTAACTCCAGGAATAAAGTGAGGCTATTTTAATAGCATTACCGAAGCGTCCATTACCGTCTTTGAAGCAGCCCGTTCTGATGCCATAGCCCCAAATGCTAGTGATGAATGATCTTTGACAGGATGGGTTGCCAATATGGACGCCAAGATGAGCTTCACTTCTTTCCAAAAAGTGGAGGAAGGAGCTTCACGAAGCAAAAAGGAGCAGACAGAAGTCTGTACTCACACTGAAGCAGAAATTCGTCCACGTAGCCCAGGTGTAACGTCTCAAACTGAGGGAACTCCAACTGGGCCATCTTCAGGGCGGAGAAGACGCCATCTTTGGTCAGTGAGGGCTGGATGCGGACCTCATGCAGCCTGAAAAGCCCAGAGAGCACTAAGCTTCCATCCATCCGCCCACCAGCTACATATTTTGGGGTCTCGTCAACCCCAGCAACGGGCCGTTGGCCCACTTACCTCCGAGCTGCAGTGATGATCAAATAACCTAGGTCGACCTCAAGGGCGTTTTTACAAGCACCGAAGACAATGGTGTGCAAATTACGGAAGCCTCCTGGACCAGCAAAAAAAACCAAAAAGACAACATAAATACCACTGGAGACGAGCATCGCCAGCTCGGACCAGGACCACGAGGCTCGGCTCCTTTTCCCCTCTGCATCTGTGGAATTGTCCCCAACACACCTGGACATTCCAGAAGCCCTACAGAAGCACCCCCCGGCCGCCTGGTGCCTCACCTGACCTCCAGCTGTCCTCCACTACGTGTTGGATGAGCCCGCCCAGGAAGGGCACCCGCACAAGCTCCAGCTGTTCCAGGTTGCGGGCAGAGGCCAGGCCCGTGACCAGAGGCACATACTTGAGCGAGTTGGTGGGCCCGGCGCAGTTCCTCATCACGAAGGTGCGCAGGCTCACGCACAGGAAGTCCTTGAACGGCTGTGGCTTGGTCAGGCGGACCCACTTAAGGTAGAGGTGTTTCAGCATGGAGATGCAGGGGATCTCAGGCACATTCACGCCTGCAGATAGGAAGCCCATATGCTTGAGCGGCGCCTGTCTGCCGAGTGAGAATCCAGCGGCGCAGCCTCTGGGACCTACCTACGAGGTGCAGGGTCTGGATCTTGGCTGCCACCGGGATGGTGAGCTTGTTCTCCGGCGGGATGGGAAAAGCCCCGTTGCGATTCCGGAACTTGCCCAGGATATGAACATGTGGCATGTAGTTCCAGATGGCCTCCACCAGCTCCAGGTGAGAGGTCTCCACACCCTGGAGAGGGAACACACCCCAGGCACCTCTTCAGAGAGGCTTTAAGAAACCAGCTTCACTCTCAACGGAAGAGAATATCGCAGCTCCGGTTTTTTGTGGCCCTGACAGTTGCAGGGTGCTGGAAGCTAAGCTCACCAGCAGGTTGGGGCAGGTCTGCAGTGCCTCCAGGACGCCAGGGATGCTGAAAGCCTCGTAGCCACGCACACGCCGGCGTTCCAGGTAGCGGGGGTGCAAGCCGTACAGCTGCTCCAGGTCCGGCATCTTCTTCAGCAACATGAGGAAGCTGGAGTCCGTGAAGCCTGCAGGCACAGAGCAGTCAGACGGACGCTCCCCCGGCCCCACTGCTAGAGTCATTGGTGCCAGGCTGTTAGCCAGCTCTCACCCGAGGGCATGTACTCCCACCAGCGGCTGGCACACAGGTCCACGACTTTCACCACGCGCAAGTACAGTGTTACGGCCTCCCGCAGCTTGCGTGATAGGCACTCCATACACATGATGTCCTGCATAGGGAGGTACCTGTACGGAAAGGAGGAACGGGCATTACCACCTACATCATTAGGCCACCTGGGAGTGTGGCCTCCATTCCCAGTGTTAAGTTGCCGGAACTCACCGGAACACATGGCAGAGCACTTCATGCGACAATTCGTTCATGTAGTCCTTCGGCTCCTCCTGCCAGGAAGGTTCCGCCCCTCCGCCACCACCACCCTGCGTCTTGGTGGACTTCCTCCTGGGGCCCGTCATGTCGACTCAGGCACGGAGAGGTAAGCCAACTCAAGTCCCCTTCACCCAGTTACACGCCAGCATGCACGAATACACCTGTGGGAGAACCATGTCACTGACAATGTGACAAAACGCATAACTCAGGCTCACAAAAAACATGGGCAGATGGTGACAGCTGTGGGGACTCCGGCTGTCCCCTGGACTAGACACTGATCCGCAGCAGCACCGCTAAACAGAGCGGTCCGTTCACATATCCCTACGTTCAACCGTTGGGGCAGCTATCTCAATAGGTTTGCAACTGCGGCTTATCACTCTAGACCTAACCTTAAGCCAACGCGATCTCGTTGGGCAAGGCGCGGCCTGCTGCCGGTACCGAAACCCATGGTACATCACACCTTGAGAGGTCCTTCCACCCTGGCGGTCCGTTACCTTGCCGTTCACAGCAGCATCAGCTGCAGCCACTGTTTTCTGAAGAGGGCGTCAGACCACAATGACTGCCAGGTCAGACACACGCACAAACGATGCGTTAACTCGGCTGTAACCGGTGCAGAGAGCCGGGGTCCCGTGGCTGCTCAGCCCGACACCTCGCCTTTGTACCCCGCTACGCGCAGACAGGCACTCCGCTAAGATAGCACTAGCTACATCCCCGGGGCCGCCAGGGGTCTCCCCCTGTTTTAATGAAAAGCTCCGACACACTGTCTCCAACGTCCAACGACCCGTCCTGACTAACGGGACGCGAACTGGCTCCGTCAGCCTCGGCTTCAGCCCGTCCGGCTGCTCGCAGGATAACTTGAGGGTCCTGATGCGCTCCGGCCGCTGCTCGTAGACGCACTTCCGCTATCGGCTTTCCCAGCCCCTTACATCACGTGACCCATGACCGAGGCGGCGATACAGCACCGCTAATTTTTCATTGGTTCTTTCTCGCATAACACACACACACACACACACACAAACAAACAATAAGTAGTTCATTCAGACGGTGTTTATTATTGCCCCCTTGCTGTATAGTGTGCTGTTTGGAAGTTTGAAAAATTACTATTGTAACTTAAAAAAATACAAATGTAATATAATTAATAAATGCATTTGACTTTGTCAAGATATCAGATCATAGACGCAAATTGTTGTGACGGGATTTTAAAACACAATTTTAGAATTTAGTAAAGCCATTGCAAGGTACATTTCTTCTGCTTTGCTTGAAGGAAGTTAAAAATCAAAGCTGCGAGTTTAACGTGCGAGGCTGGAGGTAAGAGTTTAAGTTGAAGTTATGAAGAGTGAAGAAACGACTGGATGCAGAAGTTTTGTCAAATACGTTTTTTCGATTATATCTCTATTAATCATGGTTATTGCATAAAGCATAAAAATGTACGCGTTATAAATGTGATCATTATTCTGTTCGGGCTCCTGCTTTTTGCACTCATCAGTCACTAGGTGGCGCCGAGACTGCATGCAATTCACAATTACTGCTCCCTGATATTATTCTCTGGAGAAAAGACAAAGACTCCGCTACTTCTCCTAATCTATTATCTGTATGGATATATATATGCCATGTAATTTACTCCTGCTATAAATATTATTTTTTATTGTTGTGTTGTTGTCAGAAATCCTGCTTTTATTCACAGATCTTGGGACCAGTATCATTTAGTATCCAGATAAAATATTTTGGGCTAAATGCAAGTAAATGGTAAATGAATGGTTGAAGTCCATTGAAATAAATTATTCAGATATATGGCAATGTGATAGCAGTCCCTGCTCTTGGAATAGGCTTACAAGTCTGCAAAAAAGTAAGAGACCACTCCATATTTAAAACAAAATCTGCATTTTAAAATCCAGGTTTAATCCTAGTTTAACCCTGGTTCTGCTGGGAGAGGCTACACTGCGAGATAGGTGCTGCATCCAGGTTCAAAGTTTCTAAGACAGCAGAACACAAGAACAGCATGAAGCAGGAGACACTGGGAACGACCAGAAACCAGCCAAGTAGAGGGCAGAAGCAACTTTCTAATGGCAGAGATGACCGTCGACTTATCCCATAGTGCCTCATCAGAGGCATCAGAGGATGACCTCAAGTGACCTTCAAAAAGAAGGGGAAACCTTAAGTGGTGTGGAGTGCACTGCTAGGACAGCTCATGTCAGGCTCCTAGAAGCAGGACTGAAGACCCATAAAGCAAGGAAGAAGCCTCATCAATGCGAAGCAGGGAAGAACCAGGCTGGAGCTTGCAAAAATATGGATATTATACACAGACGGACACCCATAAATTGAGAAATGAGAAAACAGGAAATTTTGCTGTGGTTCCTCAAAATTTTCTTATGTATGTTAAACATATGCTTTTTTATTTGTTTTTCCAAGCCCCAACAGTTTTTGACCAGCACATACCCACTTCGAGTTGCAATGGTCCAAAGCTGAACTGAACACGGAAGACAGAATTATGACTGTTTAATGGAGGCTGTACATGCACAGTACGGGCAAATTCATCAGGTCACATCAACACCAGGGGTGTCGTCAGATGGACTGAACTGGCCACCGAAGGGACCCATTGGAAACCCTCTCATCACACACACACACACACACACACACACTTTCTCTCTGAAGCCCCCTTCACCCAGAGCCTCTATCGCCATGCAGTTAAGGTCAGCTGGAAGCTTTAACTGGGTGGCTCACTTTTCCTCAGGAAAAACAGAATGAAGTGTACAGCCTCCCTGTAAATCTGCCTCCTTTTGATGCTCCTAACACGCCTTTGGTAATATTTATCCTCTAAGACCACAGCATGGCTTTCTTACACCTGACTAGGTTAGACTAACATTGCACCAGGAGACTCTTGTCCAGGGAATCCATAGCATGGCGAATCCCCCAGACACACACCAGCATCTTAGTGAATCGTATCGATTTTATTACTGTACACTGCAAACGAGCCACTGGATGTCAAGGATGTGTTCAGTTTTTTACGTATTTGTGTTTAATTTGCATGGTTTCTTATTAATCGTAATAATAGTAGGCCTGTAAACCGATTGATCACTTGCAATCAGAGACGACAGGAATAAAAAGGTTTTTATTAGAAAAATATTTCATGTGCAATGCTGAGAGACAAACAGTGTGTTTCTTGGTGGGATTGTGCTACAAGCCATTAGTAACATTACATCAAGAACCACTGAGAGGCTTTAATGCCCGTGACAGACTTCTGAACATAAAGCAGACCGCTGGTAAGAAGTTCTGAGCATGAACACGACATACAACCACTGTAAAACTGTCAAACACAATAAATAACCTTTAACGGCATAAAACGGTCCATTTATTTCACATCTTATTCACCGCTCACCGTTTTTACGGCTGTAACATCGGACTTTGGTCCAGAAAAGTCGTTTCTAAACAAAATGACAGACAACACTGTCATATCCAAGGCCATAGCTTTGGGTTGAGTATTAGGGGGGGTTTGAGGTCTCCACCCATTTAAGGGGATCCAGGGGGTTGTATTGGTTGGTTTTGGTTATAACCCCCCACTCCTCTATAATTTACACCCATGGTCGTATCTGTTTCCTATCTCTGAAAAAACAAAGACAACAGAATAGACTGATAACTAATAACAGCAGATATAAAAATACAATGTGTCCCAAAATTTTAAATAAAATACAAATCTAATAAGAAATGTATATCATAGCTTTATATACTTTTAACATGTGAGAAAATGGCACTTCAGTCACAGAATATGCAATTTGGTAATACTGCATTTATCAAACACAACTGGGTACATCTGGGAACTTCTGGGGGTTAGAATGAAAGCCTCTGGCCTGCTTCCCCGTTCACCTGCTTAGATTCTCTGACATGAGGCGGCACCCTCCAGCACCCCAGCAGGAACAGGTGAAGAGACCGATCACAGTCACAGCTTCCAAATTGCAAAACACTTACATGGCATTTTATGCACGAACCTGCTTTGGACACACAAACCTCTTTTAGTAATAAGAACAATTAATAGAACATTTCTGCATTAAGGGCACCAATTCTCTGTGAGGTGCAAACAAACTTAATGTTTCATTCACCTCCTGGGTCGGTGCGGTTCTGGGGAAAAAAATAACACGTCAGAATCAAACGTGAGAATGTATCCCAGCCCTGAGACAACTTGAAAATTTCTGTTTGGGTTCGTCAACACGGGAAACAGCCTCACCCGCAACTGACCTCTCAGGATGTGACCCTTTAGGTGTCTGTCCAGATCCTGATCAGGCTTGCAGGATCGGACAGGCTGTCCTGAGCTCCGCCCATCATGAGGTCAGGGGTCAGAGGGACAGCAGAGGTGTGAGGGTGGGGCCGAGGGGTGGACGGGGGTTAACACTGGTAGTGGAAATGCTGGTGCACCTTGCCATCTGTGTGGGCGTGGGAATGCGTGTGTGTGTGCATGTGGGTGTGCATGTCAGTGTACACTCTGGAGTAGACCTTGGGGGCTCCCCCCGGCATGGCGGACCCCACACCCAACAGTCTCTGGTTTGGGTAGTCTGGGGTCGTGCAGCCCACGGGTTCCTTGTCCCGGTGAACGGGGGCGGGGCCACGCGGTGGCACGTTGCTGTGGTGACGGCGGGTGTGGCACAGCCAGAGTACGATGGTGCCCACCATGAGGAGGGCGGTCGCGGGGATGCCAATGATGAGTGGCCAGGGTAGCCCAGAGCTCAGGTGTGGGGGGGTCACCGTATTCTCCACCTGGGGGTCTGAGCCGGGAGACATGAGGTCTTCAGAAAGCAGGCAGATCCACACCTGCCCATGAAAATGCTGTCTTAGCTAATCTTATGAATAAAGCTATCCATGAACGATTAACTTTCAGATTTATCAGTGAAGACACCCTCTTATAATGGGTGTAACTTCAGAATGTGCTGGAGCCCACTAGCGGTCCACCTCCTTTCCCACACTTACCTGGCCGCACGGTTAAATAGGCACTGCGGAAGCTGTAGCCCATGGTGTTGGCACCCAGGCAGATGTACATTCCAGCGTCCTCGTCACGCGCTTTGACGATGGCCAACTTGTTGAGGTAGGACCCGTCGGGCCGAGACCACACCTCCCCCATGGGCAGAACCATGAAGTGCTGCCCCCCAACCTCCAGCGTGGAGTTGTGGCACCCCTCTATGCCCGGGTCCACCCTTTTGAGCCACTGGATGACGGGCTTGACATCGCTGTGCACTTTGCATTGGAAGGAGGCAGTCCCCCCATAGTCCACCGTGGTGTTGACCGGGTGGGTGCCTGTCAACATGGGCTTGGAATTGGTACGTTCTGGAGAGGGGGGTGGGCAGTCAGTAAATTGTCCAATGACAGCAAAGCAATGACTGCTGCCTAGTAAAGGGAAATCACGGCAAGCTCACCAATGACGTCTACTTTATACGTGGCATTGATGCTTCCGGCTGTGTTGGAGACATGGCAGGTGTACTTAGCGCTGTCCTGTGGTTGCAGGTTCTTCAACGTGAGGGTCCACTGCGGCCGGCGGCCTGGGCGGGGTCCTGCTAGCCGGGTATGGTCCTTCCACCACGTTATGATGGGCTCCGGATTCCCAGTGGCCGGGCATTTGAGTCGTACTGAGGAGCCCACTGGCTGCTCCAGGACTCGCCGGCGCATCTTGGTGGGCAGGCTGAAGCGCGGTTTCACTGCCGAGGGGGATGAGGAGGCCTGGCTTAGAGAGCGGCATCACTAACTGAGCTAGCCACCTTCGTGCAACATAGCTGTGTCTCATGTCCACACCAAAAGAACGTGCCTCTGGTTCATGTTACGCTTCCGGAGGGTTGTGTGCCTGTAGCTAGGGGTTTGTTGTCTAAACCACACCCAATCTGTGTTTGTAAAGTTTAATACATCCTCAACAGGCATAGTATCGTTTGTGGTAAAGAAACTGGTCAGTTCAGGCAAACTTCCTGTTCGAGAAGTCCTAACGTTGATTTTCTTTCTTTTTGTGGGATATGACCAATGTTGTATGTAACCTTATCATTAGTTAGTGAGTCGAGTCAGAAGATGGTTGCTAACTAGCGGGTTAGCAGAACATGCTGCTTCAGGATCTTCTAAACAAGGAATGTGTCTATTTAATATTAAGTGTAGTCACTATTTGTGGCCAATAGGGGATCCCATACGAATGTGTGGTTTGAGCAGTCAGGCTGGAGGGCCTCACCCAGGGGCTGCTGTGTGGGGGCCGGCTGCGGGAGCTCAATGCTGGGCTCCAATGGGCTGGCCTGGGCGTCTGCAGAGTCGCCTGAAAGATAAAGCAAGAGGCTGAATGATATTGTGGGTGGTGGAGGGGGGTAGAACGCATCAAGGCAACACGGGCCCCAGAGCAGCAGGGAGGACACAGATCACACAGATGCCCCAAGCGGGAAGCCCAGCAGGGCCCCAGCCAAGGCCCGATGAGAGCTGGCCCCCCCACAAACCGAGGCGTTGAAACGTTCCTCGCAGGCGGCTGACTGTATCAATCCCCTCCCCCTGGTCATCATTTATAGTCTCAGAGTCATCCCTACGTAAGAAATATTTGGTATAACAACAAATGAGTGTGGGTTTAAGATATCTTGCATAACAAGAAGGAAAACAACAGTTACGTTTGTTATCTAGGCCTGGCGGCATCCTGAGTAGGTCGCCCACTGACGAACTCCAGCACTGTTTCATATGAGGAGGTCTGGCTCACACACACCCTGTCCATTATTTACTTTTTCTCTCTCCTTGCTAACATGCAGTCTGAAAAGAAACCCGTTAGAAAAGTCCTAAAGTTATTTGTTTATTCATCATTTTTTCCCCGACTAGTTTTAAAAGTTTATGGGGTAGCCAAATAGTGTGGTATGATGAGAAGCCTTTTGGGAGCACAATTAACCCTTTTAGTTTTGGGTCAACGAACCCTGTTGTGGCTGCTGTTATCCCAAACTAATAGGGGGTTAATTGTGTTTCCAAAAAGCCTCTCATTATATAAAAATGTATCTGTCCTGAAAACCTACTATTATACATTGGGATTTTTACAAGCTGTTCCGCAGGGAAGGCGATAAGTAGGTGTGTGTCTTAAAGGCCAGTGCAGTTTATTTGTGGTCCTTCGGGACCTGGCG
>JABFEA020000002.1:28011195-28023967 GCA_019775915.2 Cyphomyrus plagiostoma
ATCGCATGAGCCAATGGCAGGCATGCAGGAGGGTAGTTGCCAGAAGTCGAGGCAGTAGTCCAGCAGGCAGCAGAGGCATAAATTCTAGCAAGGTGTACCTAATAATGGGGTCAGTGAGTGTTTTTCTCCTGATTCCCCAAGAATTTGTTTCAACCAACCAGTTGAGCACTCTGTGACTGTGACTCTTTATACGGAACTGGTTGGTTGAAACAAAATCTGGATTTCTACTTTTTCAACCTGAACTTTCCACCTCTGGGAGTACCCACTGTTTAAATACCTCTTTTTCAGGGTTTCTGCCCCATTTATGACGGCCCCTGTACAGAAGAGTAGATGATGTGGATTTTGATAAAGGCAAGCAAGGCAGGTATGCAAGACAGCCTCCGTCTTACAATAAACCACAGCAGTGTGTGGGTGTGTGTGTGTGTGTGTGTGTGTGTGTGTGTGTGTGTGGGTGTTGTGCCTTAGACACCATAAGTGGCAGTGAGAGTGTGTGCATAAGGACAATGCAGCAGAACAGGGGGTGGGATAGTGGGATGGTGGAACAGCAATTGACAGCAATTCTGTCCTCCACCGGTCTGGACCAGAGAGAGCCTGACTGGAAGGTTTGACACTGCTGCCTGCTCATGCTCTGGGGACAGTCTGTATGACTAAAAGCGCTCTCGTAGCTTGGCTGATTGTATCTCTGGAGTGCAAGGCTTTGCCGATCTGCACTGATTACAGGCCTGTTTCCCTGCCCGTATGGAATCGGAAAGCCCCATCAGACCGTCGCCCGTGACGAGAGCATGCCGCCTGGCATGCCTGGTATCGCTCCCATCCATCTGTATGTCCGGCCTGTCAGAGGGACCTAACCCATTCCTTCGCTCAGTAGCTGAAGATGCTTTTTCCTCTCTGATATTTCCTCGGCCTCCCGCTCTGGGTGCAACATCACTATTTTCCGTCGCTTCCTCCTACGATGCCCTCTATCGCTTCTAGTTTTGCTGTCATGGGGCTTCTATTGAGAGTTTCTCACTGGTTATCTGATCGCAGCTTGGGATGTTGCTGTTTTTTCCCCAGAGAGGAGAGAATTCTAAAGTGTTTATGGTCTTTCTGTTAGTCAGCTACTTCGTAGTCAGGTGTATGCGCACACACACACACACACACACACACACACACACACACACACACACACGCACACACACACACACACACACACACACACACACACACACACACACACAATTAAATGACACCTGTGGACGACTGCTGACCTGTCCCGTATCTCTTGGCCATCACTAACAGAGAATGCATCTTACAAATTGTCAAACGTATGGCTGATAGATTATTATGTTTGTGTTTCTGTTCAGTGGGTTATTGTCAGTTCCTCTCAGAATATACAATATGTGTAAATACACTTCGGAAGGCCAATAGCAAACAAGAAATACACAGCGGCGCAGTGGGTTGTTTTGTGACCTCACATCTGCAGGGTAGTGGGTTCAAATCCCACTCCTAGCTCTGTTTGGAGGGCCTGGTGGTGGATTGGCATTCTAACTTGCCTATTGCATCTTGGGAAAGGCTCAATACTCCATCACAGGATATGTAGTAAAATACATTGAAAGTGATCAGTGTCAACCCCTATTTCACCTGCTGGCAGGGAACTGTCATCAGTCAAGATAATTGTCAAGCCAGAGACCATAATAGCAAAATATTGGATCAAAAGCTAAATCCATTCATAAGTACGATGGTGTCATTTCAGAAATTCCATTTCATTTCTGTGTCATGAGATGTGTTGGAAAATTTGACAGAAATCAACATCCACCTCCTCAGCTGGTGAATAAATAGAGATGCTAGTCTATGGCCTACATAACTGTGTGTGGGGTGGGTTATCACTAGGAGGGGAATGCCTGTACTCCCAGCACAACTAGATAAAGCTACTTGTTGCGTTGCTGATGATACATAACTAGCTACTCATATATAATGTAAAAGTTTAGAATGTTTTATCAGTGGGATTACCTGGGAGAGGGCTCTGTGGCTGCTAGCCCTGAGATGATGGGATAACACATTTAGTTTCCAGAGAACGCAGTGGTATACCCATAGGTAGCTACTGCTATCTGATAAATGCTTGGTTATTGTGAAATGACCAAATCAATGTCTGTAAAATACACCACATGAAGTGGTTTGGAGGGAATCTCAGGAAATACTGATTCTCAGCAGGCTGATGTTAGGACTCTGGGCCTGGGCTGAGGGTCTAACTCGCATGATCAGCAGGTTGATGTCACCAAACGGCCCATAACCCATTTCACTGCAGGGACAGTGGTGGAACTTGGTCTGTCATCCTCATTTGTTTGGGGCAGTGTGTGACTATGCAGTGTGTGACTATGCAGTGTGTGACTTTGCAGTGTGTGACTATGCAGTGTGGTTAAGCTTCTGTGCCTGTTATTGGAAGGTTCTTGGTTCCAAACTGTGGTCAGCAGAATATTCACATTTTCATTGGACCCTTTACTCCCCCCCCCAAAAAAAATTGTTCTAGAGGTCAATGGCTGGCCCAGATCTCTGGCCCACAGCTTCATTCTTACAGTATGGGTGTAAAAGAGACACGTAAAACCTAAAGAATCTCTATGTACATGTGAAATAAACCATTGCCATACTTCATGTTGGTCTCTGCTAAATAAGTCAGAATGCACCGGTTCAAACCCAGCCTCAGGACATCTGCAGGTCCTTGAGCAAGGCCCTTAACCCCCAGCTCCCTGGGTGCTGCTATGGGTGGCTGCCCTTCGCGGACAACTTACTCTCCCAAAAAAAATGGAAAGAAAAAGAACAAGTTGAGGGAAGCATAAAGACAATTTCCCCATGGGGATCAATAAAGTATCAATTATTATTATATACCAATTTCCCTATATTCTTGGCAAAATTAATCAATTTCCTGCCCGGCGTATTACCAGTTTAACTGGAGTTTTATAATTTATTAAAAGGAACAATAGATTAAACTTAAAGCAAACGCATAGACATGGAGTGTTGGTTCTGGCAACTTTCAGCCAGCTTGCTTTTTTTATTTAGTCGTGTCAGTGGATTTATTGTACTTGAACTTTTAAAATGGATAATGTAGTACATATATAAATACACAGAGAAATGCCAACACGAGTACTTTATGAAAGTCTAACTTTCATTGCTTTTCCTGAAAAAATAGCAGATTAATTGATTTGTGATAATTCCGTTTAATACAGGAAGCTAGAGCCTTTACTATAATAAAAATTAAGTTCCATTACCAAAGTTACCTTTCACCACTAGGCCCAAAATGAAACATTACTTATCATCAGAGCTCTGAACCTGCACACAAAGAAGACATTTTAAAGTCATGCAAAGTGTTAAAGACTCTCTATTTCAATTACACGAAGATTCTTTGTACGAAGATTCACTCTGGCATATTATAATACTGAATTCAGCATTTCTTGCTTTCTTACTTTTTTTCCTCACTCATCAAGTCAGATATGAGGCAGAAACCTGTCTTGTCATATGCTGCCTCGTCACATATCCATTAGGGCTGGGATATTCGAGTCCTGGACAATCAGAGCATGGAGTTATGTCCCTCATCCTGGGGGGGGGAGTGAAGATAGTTCACGAGCAGCAACCTCCTCACGCCAGGAACTCACTCCTCAGGCTCCCCCCATCAGAAAACCGCAGCAGGTCCTCCAGCTCGCCTCTGCCCGTCTCCTCCTGCTCCACTTCCTCAGCCTCTGATACCTGGGGGGGGTCGCCGTCTACCTTCCCACTCAGCTCCAGGTAGCCCTTAGTCTGGAGGGGGTTGGGACTCCCAGCCCCGCCGCTGCTGCCTCCTCCTCCACCCTCAGGCCTGGCTTCCATGTCTGGGACTGGGGTGGCCTTTTCCCGGCCCCCACTATCTGCCTGGCTGGCCACCTCCACGGTGAGGAGATGTGCTGGAGCCAGGGCCACAGCTGTCCTGCTGGAGCAGAGCCCCATGGGAAACCTTTGCCCTCGCTGTGATGGGATCTGCTTTCTGGGGTCCAAATACTCTCTCTACATAGATCTTACCATACCCACCCGCCCCCTTTGTGAGCACAGCCGGTTTGAACAGCTCTCTTTTGTTTCCCCCACAAGAGCCACACTGAGACCCTCCACACTCCAAACTGGACTGGCTTGACTGGGATATCTGTCTGTGACAGTGGGGGTCACACACATGAGTTCCATAAATCCACTCGTGCATCCAACACACCATGCTGTTCTGTTTCACTTTGTTTCATTCTGTTTTATCTGTCATACTAAACTTGCCCAAGTGTCACTTTTTCGGAAAAAATTAGTGGTTTAAATGTATTGTGTTTTTGCCTGCGAGTTTTCAATAATTGTTCCAGTTGTTAGATATAATCACTTTCCGCCATACATTTTTCATCAGGCTCATTTTTTTAACAGTATTGCTTTGAGTCGCACTCGAGAATCAATAGATCGCTTTGGTCTCATAAGGCCCGATGTGTCTAATGGTCAAGCCAGGACAACCTTCGGCCCATGTTGAAGAAAATTTGACAATCAATCTAAATTTAGCTTCAAGACCACATAGCTGAGCTGAGATAATGGTATTTCTCCGATTCCAAGCCGACGACAGTAGCCGAATACACCTGTTAAGTGGGTGATGAACTACAAAGTCAACCTCAGGTTATACTGGATCCTTGCTTGACTTTCATTGTCAATTTGGTTCTGGTTCATTATTTCCTGATGATAATAAAATTGAATGGGAGTGCCTTTGCGGTTACAATTCTATCTGATAAGGCTGTTGCTGGTGTCTTTGCTAGACTAATGGTTTTCATACAAATATAAGAAATGCGTGTGGGGGAGTGCATAGCTGAAAGGGGGTTCCCTGCATGGAGATTTTAAAAGGCACCGCACAGAAGCTGCTTCCATTCATTAGCTCCAAAGCAACTCCTGAGCATCACCGTTGCCACCTGAGGAGTGACAGGATGAGGACAGACGCCCCGACTTTCCTCCTCTTGCTCTGTGCCTTGTCGAGCTACTCAGATGGACTGTGCGTCAAGACGACAGAATACAAGAGGAACATCAAAGGCCTGGGAGACGCGGTTAAGGTAGGGAAACGCAGCTTGATTGCTTGGTGAATGGCGAACCATTTACCATGCTCTCATTTCAACTACACTTTGTTGTCCTGATGTGGAGTTAGCTGGACATGTCTGATGAAATTATGTTTTGCTCTTTTACAGAATTGTCCAGAAGCCTGCAAGAAAACCGTGAGTAAAAAACAACAACTATTTTTCACTTTCTATTCATTCTGGGCTTTGTTTTCCAAATATATAAAGCTTTGATTGATTGGGCGTTAAAATGATGTCACGACCCAATTCTGCTTTGATGAAAGTAATCTCTTATCTTATATTCTGTAATCATGAAACATTTTGAAATGCAAAACCCTATAATCTGCATTGTTACTCATTTTAGATAATAATCTACCCTAAAATATGTATAAATGACTGAGGAGCTGTTTCGTAGCTACTTATCAGGATAAAACAGTGTACCTTGATCTGTGCTTGAAGGCCTCTGGTTCAAGAGTGATTTCTGTGGTTCAAACTCTCTCTGTGTCAGGAAACTTATTCTACACTATTAGGCCCTTGAAGAACCAGATTATGAGTGTCTAGCTCTTAATTCCTTAGGCGACAACTTGGTAGCATCATCACGCTTCTTTTTTTGTGTGTAGAGTCACAGATCTTTAAATGAACTTAAAGTTTATAAGGTTCTCTTGCAAAATGCCTGGTATGTCAGTTGTTGTTATGTGGTAGGTGAGTTTGTTGGACAGCAACCAAAAAGTAGAATATGTTAAAAGAAAGGAGAGCTTCACTGGCAGAGGCCATCTATAAGAAAGCATTTAGTAGTCAGCTGCACACTCAGCTGTGGAAAAATTTCTTCAGACAAATCCACCAGCTCAGCTGTGAAATGTGAGGGGCAGCTGCCAGCTAGAGCCAGCTGTAGCTCAGAGATGAAGGATGAGGTGTGGGGTGAGTGGTTGGAGAGGACAAGCAATGTAAGCTTTTCAAAAGACCATCTTATATATATTGCTTGCTTCCTTCTTACTTACAATGATGCAACTGGCTGGCATCTGCTCAACCTTGGGTGCTCTTGATATCATTGTAAGAGGATGATGGACCAAGTCTTTAAAGTCCTGGTGCTCCCTGCCTTGCTGTATGGCTGTGAGACATATACGCTATCCAGCGAGCTGAGATGAAGACTGGACTCCTTCGGTACTGTGTCTCTTCAGGGAATCCTTGGGTGCCCCTGGTTTGACTTTGTGTCAAATGGGCGTTTGCTCAGGGAGCCCCGAATGAGGCACATTACCTGCATTGTGAGGGAGCGTCAGTTATGGCACTACAGCCATGTGGTCAGAGGTGTTTCCTTGTGTGATGGCTGTGGCAACACGGTGTACTAGTGCATGCTCTCCAACTGACCTGGGCTGGGGAGGCTCACAATGGGATGGGATAGTCTCTCTTGTGGAGCCCAGCTCTGGTTTAGGAGAAATCATCTTAGGGGAACTGGGAAATAATTCAGATATTAGGCAGTCGGTGGCACATCTTGAGAAAGCACTTCTCTACACAGCGTGTAGTTAGAGTATGGGATAGTCTTCCTGCTAGTGTAGTGCAAGCTAAAACCCTGTGTTCCTTTAAATCAGATCTAGATACAATTTTAACAACTCTGAGCTATTAGTTGAGTTCTCCCCAAACAGGCTCGCTGGGCTGAATTGCCTTCCCTCGTTTGTAAATTTCTTATGTTCTTATGTGGAAAGTGGAACTAGAGGAGACGGCCGGTGGGCCCCGACTCACCTGCCATGATAAATGGGCTCATATCACAGATCACACCCCTGTTTGCTCATTGCCTTCTGTCTTCCACATTCTTTACATTCTTATTGTGCTTTTTTTGTTTTTGCGTTTCAGCCAGAATATCCATGTTGCCAACCTCTCAACATCTCAGAGGTAAGAAAGATCTCACTTCATTTACCTCACATTTAACGGCTGTGTGGCCCCACAGCTTGTTTTTGTTGGATCTTCTGTTCAGACCTGTAATAATAATAATCAATCCTTTATTGTCCCCATGAGAAAATTCTTTTTATGCCTCCCTCAGCTTGCTGTAAACTAGAGTAAGCTGTCGACAAAGGGCAGCCACCTGTAGCGGCACCCAGGGAGCTGGGGGTTAAGGGCCTTGCTCAAGGACCCACAGATGTGCTGAGACTGGGTTTGAACCGGTGCCCTTGTGATTACAGGCAGACATCTTTAGCTCACAGAGCCACACGCTTCCTCTTGGTACCTGCACTTACTTCAAAACGGCTTTAAGTCAGATGCAGAGTCTCAATAAAAAAGCTGCAAACGACTGTAGGCACCTGAAACGGAGGTTGAAGGTGAGAGAACCGAGCTCATCTCCCTGTGCTTTTAGAGGCTCCACACCCACATACTAGCACCTTCTCCTTTTGCACTCCCTCTCCGATTTAACCTACACAAATTACACACAGCCTGTTCACCGCTATCCCAGGGACCTGCTCCAGCAGGTTTTCATCAGACAGTCTCCACATTCTAGTTGAGCCATTTGCCATGTTTGCTCATGATTAACAGTATTTGTGTTTGAATGTGGCCAGCTTGCATGTCCCTGCCAGAGGTTGAACAAACCCACTGGGCAGACTGTTTTATCCAATTTCAGGCATATGTACTAATTAAAATGTATTCACATCAAACCCAAATGATACCAGTATTTAAATACTAGCGCTAGTCAATTTAATTGAAGGGAGTCACTGATATTTAATATTCTGGTTGGCTACAATTACTGAAGGCACTCCTCTAAAAGGTCTGATAACCTGATGAAAGCTTAACTATTCTAATATGTTTTTACAGTGTTGCCCTTCATCTCTCAATTGGGACGAACTGCAGCCACAACGTCTGGTGTCACAAAAGGACTTTGTAGAAAAAGTAGATAATTTATTTAAGCAATTATTTAACATATATAACACACGTAGGCCTATATCCAGTGCTTCAAGTGGGCCGGAAAGCAGCGAAACGCAGTTCCGGAACTTCTGTATCCTTAAGACTTGATTTTTTTTTTCCACCGCACAAATGTCAAATGTCGGAAAATTAGAGTTCCTGCACTTATTTTTTCCCACTTCAAGCACTGCGTATATCTACCACAACTCACCCAATCTCTTAAATCCAATAATTTATTCAGCCACTGTATATGAAAATGCATTGTTACTTATTTTTTTGTAAACTATTTAATAAACAATTTCAACAGTAACTCCCCTGCCTCTGGACTTTCAGTTTTGTTAAACGTTTTCACAGCGACTCCGGAATACTTCAAAAATGGGGCTAGGTGAAAAATTAACATAAAGTCTGTACTGAATAAGCGGTAAGAATATGGATGCATGTAATGTATAAATAAAACATAACTTAAAGAATTTCAGTAAGGTTTCCTATTATTAGAAATTATAGAATACTCTATGAGCAGAATATAAACTGTCTATATGCCCTATACTGCTCAATCGCTGTAATGTGGATTTACGGGCATTACAGCCGCGCACAGGGGTCAGTCCGGGTGAGCAGGAGACCTCCGCGGACCTCACTAGGGGACGCTGTCAGACAGCATGCGGAGAGGCGCAGGTGAAACCGCAGCTCCTCCTACGACAGCGGCCGGCTGGAGCTTGATGCTCCTCTGCGCGGAACAGAGAAGCCAGCTCGGTTCTCGGGAAGTGCTTCGAAACACCATGCAATAAGGAAAGAAGGGGGAGGAAAGCAGGGAATAAAACGCAAAGTACCCGAAGGAGGACAGGACGGCAAAAAAAAAAACGGAAAATGCAGCCCCCGCCCCGAAAGGTAATGATCTTTAGGACGGTGCTGCACCGAGAAGCTGCCGAAGGTCTGTGTGTCCGGCAACCCATCGTCACCGCCTTCTGCATGTCAGGATGCCGAATTGGTTAATTTTAATTATGATTTAATTCGACCGGGTCAAATTCATTGCATTTAAAAACTGTTTGGCTACATAGTTTTGCTAAATATGACAAGTTATGGTCCCACACTGCTTACGAGCTGCGCTTTATTCCTACTTTTAAAGAGATAATATATTATACTGCGTGGGGAGTAGCCTAAGTGTGTATTATTACGTGAGATATTCGGTCTTTTTTGGCTCTCTTGTTTAATCTTTGTATTGCGAAACACTGGGCAGTTAAATTAAACACCAGAGGTCTCTTAAAATATTATTTATAAATGTTTAGAACATATAACATTTCAAATGGCGCTAATATTTGGTTTATAATATTCGTCTTGCATAGGACTTTCTTTATTTGGCATTTAAGTGTGACGTGTGAGTCTGTTCAGTTGGGCTGTGCCGCTTGTTGGCAGGTGAAGCAGACCCAGGAAGTGAAGCTGGCCTTCTCTGAGCAGGTGGTCTGTCTGCAGGGCAAGCAGCAGCTGAGCGCCGAGCTGCTGGAGGACATCAGGTGTGTGACACGGCCAGGCATTTGGGCTGCCGAGGTCCAGATCGCATGCTTTAAGGCAGCATTTCTCAACCCCATCTTTGTGGGCCCCCCTAGATGGTCCACATTTTTGTAGAGATGGGAGGGAGCAAAAACATAGACTGTCGGGGGGGCTCCTCAAGGACGGGTCTGAGAAACGCTGGTTTAAAGGGGGTAAACGCCCCACGCCGCCATTCTAGATGTCCCTTCATGGCTTCCATCAGGCCTGAGGGGTGAGTAACTGGTCCAAGCTCTGGTTTTACCACAACACATTGTGGGTTGCCATGCTACTGTTAAGCGGTAGTCCCCTCAATAGTGATTTTGCTACCCATCAGCCCCAAACGCCACAGATGGGGCCGTTCCAGTGCAGGACCTGGAGATCCAGGCCCACGTTACACTAACGATGCTGGGAAGCACTTGCCTGGGATAATGGACACCCTTTATTCCACTTAAAGCTGGGAATACCCCTTAATGGATATAAAATGAAGGGAATCCTCTGTTAAGCACCTCTGGAGATCAGCTTGGAGATCGGCAGGCCGGCTTGATGTGAGCCCGTTAGCGATTAGCCCCTTCGTCCTGGCGCCCTCCCTCTCCTTGGAGACTAATGTCCTGGAGTCGGAGAAATGATGATCTGAATGTGAATTGCTGTTCTGGGTTTTACGTGCTGTGCGTCGTCTCGGCAGAATGTCAGGCCGTCGTATGAAGCTTTGAAAAACTACATAAGTTTGCCAAGACAACTGCCTCTCCCACAGTCTCTCTGAAATCCCACCAGCACTTTTCAATAAAGGCTCCTCCTTTAATCCTGACTGGAGACGTGGTCTCTGTGGTCTGCAAGGGTGAGAAACGGCCCTGGCCCTGCTAAGGAGGGCAGGCCTCTGGCCAGTTTGTGGCTGATTTGCAGGCCTGCCTTGCGGAGCTACCTTTCTTCCTCTATAATGACAATAAAACAATTATCTTTATTTACATAATATGAAATGCGGCTTAAAGTGCTTCACATGGGATTAAAATAAGAACCAAAGATGGAGAAGCTGAATAAAATATGCAGCTAATGTGTGGGTCAAGGAAAGTTTGGAAAGAAGGAATTAATGTAAGAAAATAAACAAAAAAAGAAAAATATCAAATAAGTCAAATTAAAATAAAAATAGTAAAAAATACCATATTAAGGATATATCAGCACAGATATATCAGGATATATCAGAGGGAAAGAGAAATAAATAATAGGCAGTAGAAGGAAAAGTAGAAAAGTAAAAAAAAAAAAACAAGAAAATAATGAAAAATATAATAAAACCCCGTGAACAGATTAAAAGGCCAGTCAAAAAAGATGGCTTTTGTCATTGAACATGTTAAGCTGTCAGCTTCTCTGATGTCTCCTGGCAGTGAGTTCCACAGTTTTACAGTGTAATGCTTAAAAGCTGCCTTAGCACTGTGGAGTTCTGGTGGGAGTGTGAAAGGTAAGAGGGTCAGTGATGTATGAAGGTTGCTTTATAAGCAAGTAAAAGAATCTTAAATTAAAATCAGTTCTAAAAGATATGGCTACCCAGTGGTGGGAAAACAAGATTGGTGTAATATGGGCCATATTTCTTAGTTCTTAATATTCTGGCAGCAGCATACTTGTAACTTTTAAGTAGTTGCTTTCAGCAAACCAGTGAAAAGGGAATTGCAATAGTCAAGGTGACTAGCAATAAACGCATATATCAATTTTTCAGCATCATTAGGTGATTAAAAGGCTCTTCAGATGGTAACAGTATATTGAATGTGGATTTTAAAATTTAGCTCACATAGTTCAAGAATTACACCAAGTTTTCTAACCTTAGATTTTGTCTGTGATATCATACAGTCAAGCCCTGACTTCATTGTCTCTTAGTACCTGAGGACCTAACCCACTACAATTGCTTTTGTTTTTTCTTCATTAAGTTCATTAATCTCCTTGGAGGCTTGAAGGGCTGTAGGCTTTCAAGGTATAAGTGCCTGGATGGTCAGGGGCCCAGCAGTCTATAAGTAACCATCTATGTAAACAGGAGAAGGTTGGAGGGGAGGTGTGAGAGGCTGCAGAGACAGCTAATGCTGTATTCCAGCTCAGAAATTTTGAGTCCCTAGTCTGAAATTGGAACACCGCCTGAAGTCAAAATTCCTACTTATGAAGTTGAAAGTATCTACACAACTGTGAGCCAACAATTCAAGATTGCTGTCCCTTTATCAACAGAGGTTAAAGATGCAGTTTTATACTGTCTATTGGCACTTGTCTTATTTGTGGCTCATTAAATTAGTTCAACCAAGGAGACCTCAATAGATAGTTGCCATGAGTGTTTATTTGGTTAAACATTTTAAATGAGTATGTGACCAGTGATTTGGCGAAGCCCGTCTCTTGGTCGTCTGTTCCGTCGACTCTGAAGCCGACAGATCTGGCTGGGCGACCAGGCAGGAGGCGAAGGAGCCAAACCCCGGACCAGGACGGGGAGCACAAGGTGGTGGTGGGGAGGAGGCGGGCGAAGCGAATAGCCGTAACGGCAAAGAAGTGGGTTAGACTTACTCTTTATATAGAACTTGGACCGTTGTGATTGGACACGTTGTCGTTCATTAGGTCTCCTTGTTTGAACTTTGGTATTCACTTTCATTTGTACACACAGTACTGTCCAACCGGGACCTGTGGATGTTTTGCTGCTGTGTTTTTTTGTGCAAAGTACTGTGTAATGTGTTACCAACTGATATTGCTAACAATTGGAAACAATTAACTGGGGCCTGATTCAGAAATAAGGATTTCTTGCTTAGCCACATAACTTTTCAGATTTAAGGTAGTCTGCGATAAATGTAAGTGAGCAAAGATAAAGGTCATTTAAAATTGGGTACCTTAAGTCAGACGAGTTATCCAGCTAACCAAGAAGTCTTGGTCTTTGAAACAAGAAGTCTGAGTCCCTGGTATTGCTAAATGGCTTGCTACTTGCTGCACAGAAAAGGGGTTAACTTGGGTGTGATGTCATTCCCAGTTCCGAGTTTCAACCTTGGAACCCAGCATAACACTGCCCAGACTTATGGGCGGGGGTGGTGTTAGACATGCACCCTCATTTGCTCTGAACTCGCTCCTTACGCCCCCCACAGGTCCTTCAGCAAGCAGAGGGCTGCTGTTGAGAAGGAGTACGGCCAGGTGAGAGTTCCCTCTGTTTTGGGACTTGGCATGGTTGGATTTTGGGTGTGTGTGTGGCAGGGAGGGGTTAAGCTGTTCCTGTTCAAAGCTGATTGGTGGAGGAATTCTGAGGCATTGCTTTCTTATGTTCTCTCCGATTGGGAGAAGCAGGCAGGGTG
>JABFEA020000002.1:28038170-28068354 GCA_019775915.2 Cyphomyrus plagiostoma
ACCCCCCCCCCCCACACACACACACACACACACACACACACACACACACACACACACACACACACACACACACACAGAGTCAACAGAGAGCCTACTTCCTTGGACTGCTCTTCAAATCTTGATGAGAACAAGGCATTTTCAGGAAAAATACCTTTGGGAGAAAAACTGCTCTTAATTGTATATGTTTAGAGTTATGTGCGATATAATCTTGGTGGTCTCAGGATGCCAGAAATCTTTTCATACCAGGATTTTTCTCCTCTCCTCCACAGGCACGCAACGCAGCCGGCCAAGAAGGTTACGTACCAGAAAGATACCTACAGTGGCCAGCAGAGGGTTCCGTCTCCAGTCTGTTGCCGAGGAACCTTCAGCTGGACTCGTCCTTCAGCAGCTGTGAATCATCCCCTGCTCTCCCCTGGAAGCAGCAGGATCAGTCCCTGCACTCTGGGGGTATGTTTCTCAATGTCCCTCTAGTGGTCAAATCTATTCATTGCTACTCCCTTCCTGGCACACAGCCAGCAGCATAAAACACAAGGATGATAAACATGGTAAGAGGAGTGTGTGAATTTTGCTGGTGTTTTGCTGCTACTCAGCCCAGGCTAGTACATGGAAAGCAGTGAGAGGGATGCAGGCAGCCACATTGTGACAGCTGAGCTGGTCATCACTCACAGACTGTCTGCTTCGGTGTTACGATACTGAATTTTGGGGCAGTTAGCTTCCTCGTGGCGGCTCCCTTTTCAGTCATGCACCCAAAGGAAGGATTAGGCTGGAGTCCTGTGCCCCTTGGTCCTGTGTACGGATTGGACAGCTTGCCTCACGCGCGTATCTTTGTTGTCGCCATGAGCAGACGTCTGGCGCCAACCTTCTGTTTGTTGATTGGCTCAGGGAGGCGGAGCTGTAATGGCACAATCTGGCCCTCACAGGGATGGTGCGGGCACTGTACGACTACCACGGGCAGAGTGTGGAAGAGCTCTCCTTCCAGGAGGGGGCGCTCATCCGACTCCGGCGCTGTCGTCACGGCGATGTCGACGACGGTTTCTGGGAAGGGGAGCTGGAGGGCCGCGTGGGTGTCTTCCCGTCGCTGATGGTGGAGCTACTCGGGGAGGGAGCGGAGGAGGAGGAGGATTTAGAGGATGAGGTAAAAGCCTGCGAATGGTGCTGGGCAGAGCCAGGTGGAGGCCAGCTGTCCTTGGCACGACGGCGTGCGTTGGTGGAAATGTTTCCTGAGAAATGTCGTCCTTTTCACGCAGTGCTCAGCTGTTCCTACGCTTCCCCTGTTCTCCCCTCCGGCCCCTGGGGAGTACACCGAGCGCTGCTCTGCCTCGGCGCCGGGGTCCTGGTCCGCTGACCCGGAGGCCCGCCTGGCTGCAGTGCACGACCTCCTGACGGAGAACCGAGGAGGTAAGGAGTCCCGACTGGAGTCAGGCAATGCCGCCATCTGAACAGATGGTGTGTGTGTGTTTTTCATTGCCCCTGCCTCATTCCTTTCCTATTTTACGCTCCCCCCCACCAGGTGTCAGCAGTGCCCGCAGTTCCCCCGACCTGAACGCTAGGAGGATCAGGCCGGTGTGTATTTTGTTTACCCCCCATCTCCGCCGGTGTCCCTCTCAGCAGCCGACCATTCGCAGCTGTGCGCTGCATCCGTGTCTCCGGCCCGGCCCAATGGCGCCTTCTCGCTGCGGCTCAGCTCACCCATGTGGAGTGAACCTTCTTTCACCTCCTCCAGGCCAGGGCACCCCCGCTGCCCCCTGTCCACAGGCAGTCAACTGGACCTTGACCGCCACAGGGTCACCTTCCCTCAACTGGCCGAGCCTGGCTAGACTGCGCCAGCCCACAGCAGGCCCCCTCCACCATTTCCAGACCGTTCCCGGATCTGTGCCGCTGAAGCTGAAGTCCCCTGTGGAGGGAGGCTCTCCCAGGCCACTCCTGTGGGTATGCCGGCTTGGTTCTGAGGGAGAGCCCACCCCCACGAGCCATGGCACAGCAGTATGCTGACTGGGTGGGATCTGCTGAACACCAGCATTAGTCTGTCACCTGGCCACCAGTGCAAGAGAAGCCTGTCTTGACCTCAGGAGCTTGTACCGCTTAGTGCTTTCTGCTTGAGGGTAAAGCATTTCCAGGTAAAAGCCATATTGAGTTATTAACATTTGTTTAATTTTTAAGTAATTTAAAGTGACATCCATGTTTTTATTGTAAAATGTAAGATTATTAAAACTTATAACGTATATAAATTTATGAGTGTCTGATGTTATTACATGCAGCGATTAAGCTTGAACCTCAAGCCTACCCTGGGAAAACAGGTACAGCACTGGAGTCAGGATGGCAGTCCAACGCAGGGCACGTGCGCACACACACATGTACACACACACGCATACACACATGTACTGTACATGTACACTGCAGGACCCAGTAGTGATGCTGTGAGACACCAGAACTGCTCAATTATTTAAATGATATTCATGGTCAAACTCAAAAGCAGATCAGTCATTCCAGAGGGCTGACAGCACTGCCGGTAGCTGAAGCATGGGGGCGCCATCTGCACACTTCCTGTCCAACCAGCAGGCAAGAGGTTCATTGGGTGGGAACACGGGGCTCTGAAGCGGCAGGAATAACGGACGAAGACCAAGGGTGTAAAAATGCAGAGCTTTAATTTTTATTCTTCAAAATTTCTGGACAATTTTTGTCCAGGTGTATTTCCAGGTTTGAGGATACTTAACACTTTATAGGTAGGCGTGTCTGTATATATAATAAACATATAGTAGATGTGTATTTAATAGTGAGGTGTAATTTGTAGTCTTGGTCTTCCTATAGATATTCCACATTGAGTCTGCCACATGTGCAATGCAGTTGCTATGGTTACCACACAAACACAGGCAGCTATATGGTGCTCTCATGCTAAACAGCTTTGGCTCATGTACCATGGTTTATGGCTCAAGGCGTGTTTTTTTTGGGAACCCTGAGCCCACGGACCCAACGAGACGGGGGATCCAGTTACAGTCTGCATGCACCGTGACCCGTTTCCTTCTCGAATCATGGATGTTCTTTGCACAATAACCTTACCCAGACATGTACGGTAGTGTGTCATTGCTGGTGAGACGTTTCTGGACAACACATGCAAGACACTGATCCTAAAAAGTTCCTAAAGATAAAACTATAAGATCAATTCATGATGCTCATACGGAAGATATCGCTTTAATTACATGGGATGGTGCTGAATAGGGAGTAATCTGCATCATATTTTTACAAAGTTATGTTTCTATATACTTCCTCTTGGATATAAATATGTTCCTGAACCTCCTCGGTGTAGCTATAATATAAATTAATAGGTACAGTTGATGGTAAGTTTAATTTTCATCACACCTTAATTCTCTCTAAAACGTTTTCTGTGCAAAGAAAACAACCAAAGTTGTATCCTTAGATTTGGTATGACGTGAGCTTACAGCAGCTGTTTTTGCCAACAGAGCCAAGGGACAGAGTTTACATGGGGCAGGGGAAGAATGTTCCAGAACCCTCCTGGAGCCTACAATTGTGGTGTCCAGGACATGTGGGCGTGAGGCCTCTTGTGTGAAATACAGGAAAGGTCAAAGTGCAGAATGTGTCATGTCATGTGACATACCATGTGTCATGGCAAAGCCTGATACTTACTTAAGCTACAGACACATAGGCTTTACAATGCAGAGAAGGAAATCATTTGGGTGTGGACTATAATACTTTACATGGCAGTTAGCACGTGTCTGACCCGTTATCGCGTATTCGTCCTGTTGCTGGGAGATAGCAAGGTTCACACATAATGGAGCTTACCCAAACCACATGGAATTCTGGCTTCTGCTTCCACACCACTATACATTCATTTTTTTCAGCAGTCTTTTTTGCAGAAATGGCTGACTAGTAAGAGTACTGCAGGGCTGGCAAAGCGCGGGGTGGCAGGACGACGGCGGCCCGGGGCGCCGAAGCGACAGATCCGCTTCTCACCGGGTAGGGTCTCATCTATGTTAGCTGCAAAACTCCAGATATCCGTTGTAAATTAAGTCCCCATCTCACCCTTGTGGTGGGGGGTGGTCTCTAGATGTGCCCCATTTTGGTCCAGTGGGAGGGGGAGATATGATGTCTGAAGTGGTGGGGAGGCTCGCTGGGGCTATTGGGCACAGGTAACGCGGTAACGGGGTTATTTTCTTCACATGAGGGACACCTGGCATGACGACTAATGCAGATGTGCAGGGAGCTCTCAGTACCTAGTGGTCAAGGCCCAGTCAGACCCAAAGAGATTAATCATTGCACCAGGGAATTTGTCAATGTGAAACCAAGGAGTGACATCTGTACATGTTACAATTAGATATTCATCTCCTGGTCTGGATGCAGTCATGCACCCTTGGGGAGTTTCTGGCTCTACTATGGTTTTTACTATAAACCTGCTTCCTGAGGAACGGAGCGAGCAGGTCAGTGCCACAAACTGGCGCTAGTGGCTGACAGCTGAGGTTTAGTTATGACTGTGGCTTTGTGTACCGTTAATATGTCCCCGTGCCGGTGCTCCTCAGACAGTCCGGGGTGTGGGAAATATCTCTGCCAAACCAATGTAAGGAGCAGACACTGACTCGCTGGAGGTTGCCGATTCCCCACAGTGGTACAGCACCACCTCACCATTTCAGCTGCGTGTGCACGGACCTCCTTTTCTGCTCACGGGTGGAGCTTGCGCTCTCCTCACCCTGGCTCACCCGACAATCCTTGATGTCCTCCATCTCTACCATGTCATCCCTGCCATCTTCGCCCTGTGCCGGCTCGTCTGGGGGATCCCCTGTCCGCACCACACAGAATTCCCGTGTCCTAACTGGGCCCATCCTGGGGATCCCCATGTCCTCCGCGTCGGCTGCTCCGCTGTCTGACTCCGCTACGCAGGGTGAACCCTTGTCGGAGATCATCTCAGGGTCCGTAGGCACATCTGTGTCATCTCCCTGATTGGCGGCAGTCTCCACTTTGTGCTCCGTTCCCCCCTGACTTGTTTTGACTGTGGCCGGATCGCTGGTGCTCCTCTTTGGATTCGGGAGGGAGCCCTTTGGGGGAAGTGTACCATTGGTCGCCTCTGGGTTGACCCCCTTGAACATTTTCTGTAGATCGTACACATCCAGACGCTTGGCCGGGGGCCCTTTCTCTGTGTTTTCTTGCTCTGTGTTCTCGCTGGACTCAGGGATCGGGAAGATGGGGGCCCCAGGAAGACTGTTCTTCTTCTCGATGTGAGTCACGCGAAACCTGTGAATCAGAGCAAAATAGTTGGTGCTATGAAGAGATGCAAATCACAGGCTTCCTGCCGTACTGTACATCACCGTGCCACAGTCACTCCGGCGTGACCCACCTGCCCACTGAGAAGACTGTCTGCTCCCCCGACCGTGCCTTAAACCGCGCCACCCGGCTCCGGCGCCGAGCTTTCTTGGACTGGCCCTGAGCGCACAGATGGCAGGAGTTGCGGTCCATGCCGGAATGAACAGTGTGGTGATGAGGCGGGACGCCCCCCATGCTGTCCTTGCGCATCAACCTGAGGATGGGGGTGATTCCATTGTCACGGTGTGTCACAACAACTGAACTTAGGATGTTTAGGATGGAATCATTCTGTAGCTGCCCGTCCCCCTGTTAATGTTCCCCTCACCCCCTTAAGGACACAGAGTGCAGCAATGTGTGTCTGGAATTCCAACGGGCAGCTAAATCCATACGGTGGCAGGTTTGGTGAAGCAGGCAGGATACTTCCCACGCTCAACCCCTCCAGCTCAGCCAGGACTGAGTGAAGCAGGAGCACGGGGAGGCAGAAAGGCTCGGCGGACGTGTATGGGGGTGTCGAGCCAGATCAGCAGTGATCTTGTGCTTCTCCACGACATGCTGCTTTTGATTTCAGCATCAAGCTGATGGTGTTTGTCAAACTGGAGGTGTACATCTGCTTGTATGTCTGGGCATCTCTGAGTCAAAGTCTGCCTTTCATTTGGGAGGAGGGGCTATGCCAGCATGGCCAGTGAAAAAGACCCACTTGTAACCCTAAGAAAATTCAGGAGGCATCCACAGTAGAGCTGTAGATGATTTGTCCAGCTTCTCCATTTCAGAAATACTTCAAAATGTTTATTTTATTAAATGTATTATTAGTTATGAATGTAATCATACACGGTCTTTCGTGTTAAATGATAAATGTCTAATTTCCATCAAATTTTCTGCTCAGACAACAACAAAACAGCGTGTTCATGGAGGCAGCCATGTTTGTTCCGAGATGTGTAGCTTGATCGCGAAATTTGTCGGGTCTCGCACCTTGGAATTCATCGGAATAAACGAGCGCATGAACGTGCGATCCGAGTGCGCTAACCTGCTCGGGTGAGCGGTTCAGAACCGGCTGCATGATTCCGGCTGTAGAGGGAGCTAATTCACTAAATCATGGCTGTGTGTGATCCATATGCGTATGAAGTTGTAGCAGCTATACTTACTACTATAGCTGTATTGATCTTGTAATAAGTTTGAAATGATTATAAGAGGTATGTACGTGATGGGCTTTATAGTTTAGTCATGGGGTAGTTGGGACTCCATGGATTCGGGTTAATGGAAACCTCAGATTCGTGACTCATGAGTTATTTAACGGATCTGGGTTATTCACCAAGGTGAGTCATGAATCACCCAGCTCTAATCCACAGTAACTCATAGGCTAACTTGAGACAAATCAGAAGAACTAGACCACAACCGTTTGAGGAAGTCTGCTGAGTGTTCGGGGACCCTTTCTCTACTCATTCTGCTATACAGCGTCTGGCACAGGAGCTTCTTCACAGCTTCACACTGCTATCCTCTCAAGCCCCAGGCTGGTGACTGTAGAAGCTACAGCTGAACCCAATTCCACCACTGGAAGGCCGCCATCTTAGCCACTTATTGAACGGTTGACTTGGGGGTGCCCCACCTTGGCACAGACAAGCAGGTAGATTTGTCAGTTAATGGTTCAGCCCTTCGATTCATGCTGCCAAGGACCCTGTGTTCGTTGTGATAATTCCATTTTGCCGGAACCATGGGGTTACTGGACTCCACAATTGAGACCTATGTGTTGCTGGCATTGATGTAGTTAAGGTTTTACTTTAACCAGCGGTATGTTTGCCCTTGAAACGCTGCCAAAGGGATTAAAAGGAGGCATGGAAGCCGTGCTTTTCAGCTGGAAAGTGGCTTAATGGCTGTAGAGCGGATGTGTGAGGAGCTTGACTGAAAGCTTTAGCATATTTCAGGTTAGCAGCTGCAAACTCTTACAGTGCAGATTTACCACATGTACAGGGGAAAGAATCCACACCGAACACCACCTGCTTACTATTAGAGCCTATCAGAGAAAATGGCAGGGATTTTTAGAGGAAACCGAGAAATAAAAACCTAGAAATGAATCCAAGTGGAAAAGGTGCTCTTCAGGCCTAAGCCAGAATTCAGTTTGTCTCAAACTTAGGGAGGCCAGCTAGGTAAACCTGGTTAGAACAGGGATGGGGAACCTGTTCCATGGAGGGCCAGTGTGGGTTTTTGGGATGGCCTCTGAATAGGCCACATGAATGAACCTTCGAACCACTGTTGTATTACTGGCTGATGGAGAGGTCATCCCAAAAACCTGCACTGGCCCTCCATGGAACAGGTTCCCCACCCCTGGGGTAGAGTGTGGTGCTAACAGTGCCAGGGTCACTGGTTTGATTGGCCATATAGACCAACCATGCTTTCAAGAAGCTCCCCTGAGATCAATAAAGCTTATCATTCGTGAGCTGCCTTACTTGTTAGTATCAGTAATACATAGTCCTTGTTTGATAATGCTATTGTAATTGCTATCGATGTTGTGATAAACTGTACTTCAGACTGACAGCTCTCAACCAGAATGTCACTAGTGCCAGTTTTTAAAAGTTTGCTGAAATTGCCATCAGCCAACGTCGTAAACACCATCCCTATGCGGATCGCTGCAGGTCCTGCCTGAGGTGATTCTCCTATCATCAGCTTGCCAAACAAGTCACGAAGATTCAAGGCCTCCTAAGCCAGGTAACAGGAGTTCGGTGATTATCTGACAAGCAGAATCTGGGGTGGAGCGACAGCGCAGCCTGGCGTAGAGCCCGTATCCTAGGTTTAGAACGAGAGCATCCAACTGAAAAGGCATAAATCTAATGTCAGCACAACCAGTCATGCTGGCATTGAGACCTGAAGAATACAGAATAGCAATCAGAGTACATCTGCATTTTATGGCATTTGTAAATCTCATAAAAACTGGGAAACAAACCCAGCACATTGACACAGGTGTACATCTGGGCAGCTTCCAGTTAGGATTTCCTAGTCTTAGTCCTCATCCTTGGTTTAGGTTAAATGCAAATTAGCGTTCTTTGTATGCATCTGATATTGCCTGAAATGATGTATAAATCCAGTGGGCCACTACCAGGGCAGACCTCCCCTCTGCCGCCCCCTGCCTGAGACAAAGTGTAATCATCTGACTAAGTCGTCTCCCCCTCAGAAACTCGAGCCCCAGGCGGCTGCCTGTGTCACTTAATGGTTTGGCCAGCACTGCTCCATGGAATCACCTTGGAGATATTTCCTATGTGGCTGAGGCAGGCTTGCATGAGGTTCATACCTGGCATCAACGTGCTCACAAACATTCTGGGCCCCCAGCATCTCCTTAAATGCTTCCATATTTGCTGAGAGGAAAAGGAAATGGCTTAATTACATTTCTCTTCACAGAAGAACAGTACCTTTGTAGAGCACAACACAAAACTGGGTGTTCTTGAATTCTGCGTGAACAGATGGTAAATGCTGCCTCCATTATAACAGCATAACCCTAGGCATAAGATATGAATCATGCCTGAAACCTTGACTAATATGACAGGATACTGCCACTCAATATGTCGACCTGAGCTCATATTCAAGGGATGTGTGAGGCACAGGTCTGGTAGTCCATTGAGGGACCTAACTCGGAGGTTACAGCCATCAACAACCGGTCTCCCAGTCCACTAAATTCACACAGGATTGTACCTTCGTTCTCAATAATGCACTTCAGGATTTGTTCCACTGTGTCCTGGTTTTCCTCAGATCCATCCTCTGAATTCATAAGGAGAGTGAATAAAGTGAATATCACAAAGACTGTTCCTATTACTCCACAGTTCAAATGCCCCTAAGCATGCTGACGATTGACACATGTAGGATGTTTACATAAATGATACTGCTTGGAGGCCTGCTGGCTTTTCTGTATCATGTGGCAACATCAAAGTCCAGAAAGTGCCTTCACCATGTGTAGCTACCTAGTCAAGTCCATGTCTCCGGAATATTACCTACCGTTGTTGGCAGCCACCTTGTCCTGTCCCTCCTCCTCGTCTTCGGGTTCGCCTGTGCGGCAGCGGTAACCCTTCTTCTTCAGCATGTGGCAGATGAGGAAGCCAAGGAGCCCAGTGAGGAAGAAGAAGAAGACCAGGAGGAAGATCATGTACTGGGGAGGGGGTTCCCCCACGCTTGACGTGACTTGGTCCGTCATTGGCCTCTTGTTCTCTCACGCGGTACTCTTGGCAGAGTGGGACCTGCACAGAGGTGGGTAAGGGGTACTGTATGACTCTCTGTTTTATCTGGGCCCTTCAATGAGCAGTAGGCTCTTTCTTCTCCATCTGGGCCTTCTTGTTATGAGCAGATAACAGCTGGCAGGGGTCCCATGAAGCACTGGTATGCAAACTCCACCTTTATCTGGATGAACATGCATGAGCAGCAGACCTCGGCTAGGCACACACCCAAAAGCTTCAGGACTGGCAAAATGTTCCACACCACGCGTCTAATCCATCAGTTTCCATGTTTGCCTGTCTGCATCTGTTAACTATCCAACTGTGATGTCCCTTTGACTGAATGCATTACCATGCTCAGAAGGTCTCCAAGCAGGTCTTCAAGGACAGACACACCTGTTAGTAGACAGCAGTCACTATGATGAGCTCCTCAACAAGAGGGGCTTCATGTTCTGTGGGCCAGTAAAGGACCAGGTAGTCTCAGGTAACCATGTTAAGAAGTGAATATAGTGGCGCTTGTTTGGATGGCTGTTTCAACATACTAACAAAACCAGCACATAATGCATCATACAATTCACCAGATACCAGTATACATAGCCCAAACACTTTGCCAGACACCTCCATGTTTACATCTCTACACGTCTAAATGTATCATGTGTCAGATGCCTGTTTACACGCATTTTGCTGAAATTGACAATCAGTCATCGGAATGATGTTTGCAGGATTGAAGTACCGTTATACATTCATGTATATTAATGCCATTGATAGCTTGTGAAAAATGACTTAATATGCACAGTTTAAAGCTTTAGCTAAATGTCAAGTATTTACATTATGTTAATTTACCACAGGGGTGTCGTTGGAGATTTCGGGCCCCAGGAAAGCATATCATGTTGAGCCCCCAAAACCTGACCAATCATATTATGTTCTAAAATTAAGGCCCCTGTTGCTCAGGGGCCCGTGGAATCATTCTAATTATCCCGCACTCTTTACTATAGTACTAGATGTTCATGCATTTGAATAAAGATGCGTTCATGTGGAGTTATAGTTAAGCTTAAAAGGTTCTATTCATAAACATAATTACAACAGAACTGACCAGCAGAATATAACATATAAATATTATCAGCACTGTGGAACAATCGACTACAAAACCTGTTCCCTTCCTGCATGGCTGTTGTCTCAGGTTGCCCTCAAGGTCACTTTGTATTGCACTTCAAGGTCTCCTCACATCCTTCAGGATAATTATTTCCTCATTTTGGGAAGAAATCTAACTTGAACTGCATCATTAAAGCGAACAGCTCACCCGGCAGTCTGCATACAGACGCTGCCCGTCACCGGTAGTGGGCACTTCACAGGGTACTCCCACACCAAACATGCCCATCACTCAAACAACACTTCTGGTGTGACAATAGCATTTGTGTTGGATCTTCTTCAGTTGTCCATCACTACTGGCTAGTAGTGTAGCAGAGAAATGCCGTCATGAATGGCTCTTTGTTTCACTGAATGGTCTGGTAGCAGAGACCAAAACAGCAACCCCCCCCCAATCCTGCCTTCTGAACTTAGAGTCAATAAACATCACCAAGCACCTTGACGTAATTAACACCCATTATCGCAAAACTCCACTTTCATCCTAATTACAGTGATAATCCCTGTGCAATTGCATTGTTCCTGCATTTTATTTTTTGCTCTCTAACTGAAACTAGCAGGGATAGCTTACAAAAACAACATCAGCAATACTGAAATCAGGCTGCAGTTAGCCTGCTAGGCAGCAACATCCATCACATATGATATATTTTATATAAATCCCAGAAGGGTGGCTGATCCACCATGCCTGACACCAGCGGTCACACCACATATAAAATCACTTTGATCTGGCATCTTAGCTAATGTGACCCTAATGGTGTTTTTCCACTGGCATACAGGACCCAGCCCATACCCAACCTGTACCGTACCCAACCAGTTCCAGCGTGCTTTGCTTTTCCACTGCAGAAGGTTCCGCTTGGTAAAGGCATTGCTGAGTTTGGAGAGTGACAGTGGCATGTAACTGAAGAGACGCTCATTTACTGTTCACACGGTGTACACCATGATTTACTAAATGTGCTAATACCTGCTTGCACGTCTGTGAGAATCGTTGTGTTATGTTAGCATCAAACTTTTGCAGAATTACCATTCGCTTGCATAAATTTGCATCATGAATCCATTCCATTCAGGCATTCTATACTACTTTTTTTAAAACGGAAGGTTGGCAAGTTTCGAATTCTGAGTTTAAATTTTGTGAATGCATCAATATATGGTGATGTGTTATACCACTGCATCCATGCATACTGACACAGATCACTGGTTCTTTGTTAACTCTTGACTGCACATTTCTACCAACCAACTCGGTTTGGTCACGCATTCGGTTCTGTTATTAAGCAAGGCCATGTCAGCGTGAGTACGGCTTATGTACAGCTTGCATAAATTACAATGGAAAACCATCTCTTCGCAATTTGGCTTGGGTACGGCTTGCTTCTTGGTGGCAGAGTGAAAGTGCCATTAGTCAGGCAATAAGTGAACCTCTTCACCAATCTGGATGCTGTATGTAATCAGATGCAGCCACACAATTGGCTGTTTGGAGGACTGGACTGTTGGTGACCAGATAATGTGGCCACTGAGTGCACATGTGATGTAAGTGACTATACAGAAGTTATGAACAGGAAGTTAAATGTTAAGTGGAAACTGAGCTTCACCTTACCAGGTGAGTCAGTAGTAGGATATGCAACGTAACAAGCCTGCAGAAACCTTCTCTCCGAACAGCTTGATGTGTGGACTGGGCTACATGGCCTGAAACCTTCTAGAGAAGAACACACAACCGTTGCTGCATCTTACAGCCAAGACTCTGGAGACAAAGCCTGTCCAGCTGATTCTCCTGGAGAGCTGGGAGAACAAATCCTAAGAGAACCTGGATGAGAAGATTGAGAACGACCCCAGTGCAGCCTGCCACGCTGCCACAGCACCGTATTGAACCCGGAAACTGCTGATCGCACTTCCTCAAGTACGAACATGAGCAACAGCAATAAAACGCAACCGCAGACGATGCCATGTCAGTTTGACAAAGGCACAGAGAGACACGGTGTTTCCGTGCTAAACTGAAACCCAGACAGTCAACTCATTTATACTTAAAGAAGAATGAAAAAGACCACATGCAACAATATTAAAGTAGCTCCAGAGGTAGGTAACAAACAATCTTTTAGTCATGCAGTAACCCTACTGGCCTTATGAAGGGAGTTCTAGTGAGTTCTCAGACAAGTGATAATCTCTTGGGCTTTGACAGATTGTCTATACATCAAATGGTCGGGAACAGCAATGAGGAATCCCTATGGCTATTAATTACAGTTCACCAATACCCATGAGCCTTGATTACTTGTTTAATAAATGTTAATTATTCCAGGGTGAAGCTGATGGAAGGGCCCACATCTGGACATTCGCCCTGACTGGAGCAGGACATGTTTTGCTTAACATTTGTATTTGAATGTATAGGATGGAATGTCTTATAAATTCCTATTAAATATCAAGCCGCCCTCTGCCGCACTCTGGGATTAGCCATCAGTGATTTATTTATATGAAGAACATATTGGGAGAGATACAGTCTTTGATATGTGGGGACAAATGTGCATTTACAATAAAGTTCATCAGCATAGGAGTAAGATGCCATTCCCTTTCACGACATGAGGTATATACCCTCAAGTTGCCCATTTAGCACTGCTTTTGCCCATCACACAGCGTGTGTTATACAGCGCTCTGCCAGACCGTGGGAGCCACAGATCGGATATAAATAAGATTCAGGAGCCGCCCAGAAAGCGGAGGGTCCCGACGGCCATGACACGCTGGGCTCGCCTCTCACACCGACGCATCTCTGGGTGAATTATGGACACCGACAGAGGCCGACCTTGGATTTTCCATGCAGGGGTTGGATTACAGGCCAGATACACAGAGACACAGCATAGCCCAGTCATCCATCTTCCTTAACGCTTTATCCAGTTACCATTATTGGGACTATACTAACTCGAATTCTCTCTCGGGTTTGGTGATCTTCCCTAGTAATTAACTTGGAAAAGCAGATAACCTTATTTTAAAATGTAAAATTTGAAACTTTGACCATGCTGAGTTTTTAGAAATGCAAACAGTTTGGTCTTAGTGAAAATGAATGAGTTCAGCCAGATATCCTTTAATCCTGAGAAAACCGGAAAGACAGCTTGTGCATGAACGTTCCCGTGTTTCTTCGTATGGGTTGGTTCTAGCCGTCCAACTTGGTGATCTGGAGATGACCTCCCACAAAACTAGTACAACAGACAATTTACATATCCGTATCCATCCCTAACCATGTAAGTCATTCTATTGCAAAAGCATTCCGCTTTTATTTAGCTGCCAAAATACTTCTTGTTACATTTAACCTAATGTGACATTGCGCGGCACGTCTTAAACGCCCAAACGCTCCCGTGATGAAATGTACCTTTCCTTTAATCAACCTCCCTGTGCGATTTCTACCTTGGTCAGCACGGTACATTTTATGACACGACTGCCCTTGGACTTGGTTTTTTTAACCGTGGTGTGATGGACCTGCACGGTGCATCCTCATCTACATTCATGTATGGTGTAACAGCGGCTCTGGTGATAGGGAGTAGGATCGTGCATATAAAAAACAAATATGTGCCCTTGCATCCCACATCGAGTGCACGGTAGACTGTACGGCAGCCAGTTTTAACATATCATACACGGCCCTTCACTATTCGGCGCCGGCACGTCCCATCGTTTACCTCAGTGCTATTTCTGCAATTCGTACTTAGTGGTGACATTGCATTTCGAGGACGCAAATAACGAGCGGTGAAAATGCGTTTGCTGCGGCACAAGCAGGATGAGCGGATCGCCCGTATATGCAGTGGTACCGCTCAGATCTCCCCAGCCTGCCCCCCATTAAGGTAATTCAGAATGACTATTAACGCAAGATGCTCCTAACCCTCGGAGGGGCCCCGTCGCACAAACGCTATAGAGCGCAGTTCAAACTCACCGGGATGTCAGAGCCAAACGTCTGTGCTGTGTGGGGCCATCGAGACGAGGCTGCTCTCTGATCGAGATCCAGTCGAGAGCTGCTCTGGAGTAAACGGAGGGAGGGAGAGGAAATTTCCAAGTTATTTAAAGGGAAAATAGCCGGGGTTAATGACGTGACGACAGCCTCAGCGAAACTACCCGTGGTAAACTCTCAATTTTGATGATAGTCTACAAAACACTAAAAAAAAAAAAAAAAACTAAAAAAAACATGGATGCATGTTTAAATCCCTTGCATTTTAGAAATTATTGCCGCTTGCTAGAGTTAAACAAACAGTTGCATCATTTTGCAAAAATACAAAATAAAGAATAAATACACAAACATATACACCTATACTTACTACCCTATAATTTCTCAAATGATAATTATATAGGAAGAAGATACAGAAAAACAACAAACTTGAGTTTACAGATGTTTTTCCGATTTAAATAACTGGACAGCTGAATTTCCACCTCATGTAGGCTACAGAACAAAATTTATTTTAATGTAAATACGGATTATTATAATATCCAGAGATTTAAATCGGCGGCACTTATAATGAATGTGTATATTTGTATTAATGGCTGTACAGTGGTGACAATGAAATACAATAAAATTCACTTTGAATTAACTGATGAAATCTAAACAGAATTACATGTCACAATTAGATTACACCCCTTTTGGGGTATACCTATCTAAGTAATTCGGCGTCGGTAATTGTTGCATAAGATGATTTATTGCATGGGCCACAGTCGCATTATAAAGGTTTTAAAGAGCATTTGACCACTCCTCAATTATCATACAATTAATTCCGAATATCACCGCACTCGCCCTTTAAATTTACGTCGTCCCCCTTTCTACCTCCCTCTCATGTACATACTCGACGTCGACATTTGATGACGCATTCATATTCCATTCCGCGATCACAATGGCGGCGGCCTGGTAGCTGCGGAGATACCTGTGATCGGCTGGATTCAGGGGCAACTCCGAACGCTGTACAGTCGCTGACAGAGAAATAACCTCACCGTTCGCGTAATGACGAACAGGACGGCATATTTTTACGACCCGGATGTCGGGAACTTTCATTATGGTAAGTAAGCCGGCGCTAACAGTTTTCGGATAGCCCGGGGTTATTTGGCTAACACAGAGCCGGGATCGGGATTTGAAATCCAAAATAGAGAGGGCTTTCTGCAGACCGCACTTCACAGAGCGGGCTTTTCTCTCTGTCTGCAGCCACCTGACTAGGCTGTCCCTCCGAGTCTGCCGATCAGCTGTGTCTGGTCCCTTTGCAGATGTGTCTTTGATTCTGCTTTTAATAGACCAGCGTGAAATGCCTTTTTATTTTGATACGCAAGCAGTTTGTTCGTGGGACAGCGTGCTGTTGATTGCACAGTACAATCGTTTTCACGATCAAGCAGCTTTACAGGACTAACACGGCGCAAAAATAGTGACAGGTTCATCCACTGGCATCTATGTGGGCGTTGCTTACAGCAGCTTCTTCGCTGGGTAAATGGAGTCGCCCGAAGTGGGAGGGGACCCACCTCATCATTCTGACTGCTGGCATACTTTAGATGTGGTGCTGGGTTCATGTACACGGGGGATACAGCTTCCTGTATCATTCCTGTATGCTGAAAGCGCCACTATTATATACCGTAAGTTTCATTATATAACAATCTTCTGACTATTTTCTCTCCAAGGTGCTGGGCATCCCATGAAACCTCACCGCCTGTCACTCACGCACAGCCTCGTTCTGCATTATGGCCTTTACAAGAAGATGATGGTAGGATCTTATTTCTGCTACACATAAGCTTAAAATACAATTGAATTGTTTTTGTTTGGTGTGGGCAAGAACCTCACAGTAGGACTATATAGTGGCTTCCTTTGGACAAATTTGGACAAATGTGAAATTCACATTTAATTATACAACAACATGGTAGAAGAATAAGGCAAGTTGTTAAACACATGGTGTGAGAACAACAGTAGTGTGATGAAAATGAGTAAAATACAGCACAAATAAAAGTGATAGTGTAATACACTTTTGGTGAAGGAGGGAGCTGGGAAGGGGGGGGGGTTGCTTGATCAGGTGTACCCGCAGATGCTCTGCAAGACCTTAGATGAATGTGTATGTTTTTAATAATTTGCTTTCATAAACCTGCTGTTTTTTACATCACATGTTCAAGTGGTTTGTCTGCTGGGGCTGTAAATCTTAGGCTTGATATGATATAATCAGATATAATTTAAAGTTTTATTAATACAGTCGTGTGTGATTTTTTTTTTTTTTTTTTGTGATTATTATTTGTCATTGTTGACACACCGCAGCACACAGTGCACAACAATGAAATGTATCCTCTGCTTTTAACCCATATATGACTTTCATGACATAGCAGGGGGCAGCTAATTCAGCACCCGGGGAGCAGTGCTTGGGGGCGGTACCTTGCTCAGGGTACCTCAGTGTTGCCTTGCTGGTTGGGGATTCTTTTGATTACAAGTGCGCTTCCCTAACCATTAAGCCACCACTGCCCAGTACTGTGAATTTAGATAAGACATTGAAGAAGTTATAATAGTCTAGTGCAGAGGTGTCAAAGTCAAGGCCCGCATGAATTATCTATGGCCCCCGGGATGATATTTGATTAGTATTAGAACTGGCCCGCAGTGTCACTCACCAATACTCCATTCCCCACAATGCAACGGTAACCTGCGAACTCACTCTTCTTTGAAGGAAGCTTGTTTTTGTCTGTGAACCAGTTGAAAAAAGTTTTCACTTGAAATTAGTGACTGAGCCATACAAAAATGTTGGATTGTTCATTTAATCATTAAATAAAATACAGTACACTGTATTAGGTCTTGGTTCAATAGGTTACGTGCAATCATTTTAATGTGTTTTAATGAACATTGAACGAGTCCGGCCCTCGGCTTGTAGCAAATTTGGTTTTTTGGCCCTCTGATGTATTTGACTTTGACATCCCTGGTCTAGTGCTTACATATAGGCATTCATTTTTATATAAATACAGGTATGCGTAATGTGCATCAGACCAAATGACATCTGTTACTGTTAAAGAATTGAAATAGACAAAATAATTGAAAAATCTGTTAATACATTTTAATATTAAGGTTTTGGCAATATACAGCTATAGTAAAATAGTACTGCCATAAAACTGAAATACAAACAAACATTACAGTCAAATCAAATCTTTTTTTTTCTTTTTTCCAGAAACTGATTTCTGATCAGACAGGTTGGGCAATGTCTGTGAATGAGTCAGTAATATTGTTATATCATATTGCTCCGCCCCATTCCCACTCTGTCCCCGCCCTGCTCCACCCCATTCCCACCCTCCCTGGTTGCCAGGTGTTTAAACCATACAAGGCCTCCCAGCACGACATGTGTCGCTTTCACTCGGAGGATTATATAGACTTCCTGCAGAAGGTCAGCCCCAACAACATGCAGGGCTTCACCAAAAGCCTCAACACCTTCAATGTGGGAGATGACTGGTAGGTGCCAGCATTCACTCTGCAGCTTGATGGAAGTGAGCTCATTGTCTCTTCTTGATGACATCACTCATTCAGCAGTGTTTGTACATGACAAGAAATCTGGTGCTCTGTCTACCTTTTTATAATTATGCAAGGATACCAGACCTTGCAGACCTATTTTTGTTGGCATCACTTGTGATTCTGCTGCAGGACATATTCTTGAGAGTCACTGTGCCTGTTCTGTCCCAGCCCGGTGTTTCCGGGCCTGTTTGAGTTTTGTTCCAGGTACACAGGGGCGTCACTTCAGGGAGCAACGCAACTGAACCACAAGGTGTGTCCCAACACTGCACAAATGCGTAGACGCAGCAACGCATGAGCACGGCACCCACAACATCAATGCACGCAGACACAGAAGCATTTGTGACTTACTGGCCTGCCTGGGTGCTCAAGCCTTTGTCTGCAAATTGTCACACAGACAGGTAGAAAACGCAGTCTCCTCTAACCTGACCTGGAGACAGTCCCGAGGTTCCAGTCGGTCGGGTCTAAATTTACCTTGATAGAGCTGCATCTTTTGAGCGGTTTTTGCTCCGAGTTGTACACTACCTGACCAGAATAGGTCACTGTTTGAATTTAAATAACCAGATACTAAGGGGGTGCATCAGTTGAACCGGTCTGGGCTCATTAGCAACGTTATGCAAGAAAAAATGAAGTCAGCTGGATACTTGAATCTACTGAATGATTTGATCGGAGGTAGGCAACCCTGGTCCTGGAGTTCTGGTACCCAGCAGGTTTTATGTTCTACCTGATGATTTACTATCTGCCTGAAATCAGGTGTATTTCATTACAGACCAGGTAGGATGGATAACCTGCTGGATACTGGCACTCAAGGATCAAGGTTGCCTACCTGTGGACTTGGTTATCCCGCCAATAAGTTTTTTCTTCCCTGACAGTACAGGTATATTTCAGGACGAAAGTGGCTAGATTCATTAGGTTTGAATTGTGAAAGAGTATGAGCAATCATGTTCACACATGAATTGGCTGCCTCAGAGTTTCACCGGAGTTGTTGCATAGGCTTGTGGAAACAATGGCACAATGAAAGTGTGCTGTAATCAAAGCTAAAGGTGCTCCAAGCTGCTTTTTTGGCCAGGCGGTGTATGAGGGGTTTTGAAAACAGTACTGTTAGGAACTTGCTCTGAGGTGTAGCCCATTGGACAGATAGCACATATTGGCAGATGTTACACACAGGAGCGCAGTCACACTAGCATCGCTGCAGTGTGGCCATATAGTCCTTAATAGACAAGCTGCTTTCTTTGCCAGATATGTGACATCGCCATCAACTGGGCTGGAGGACTGCACCATGCCAAAAAATTTGAGGTGCGGTAGCCCTAGTAGCCCGCTAGCTGGTGTTTTGGGTAGCTGGTGATTGGTCGTTTATAATCGTGTCTTTTGTGCCCACAGGCCTCGGGATTTTGCTACGTTAACGACATTGTCATCAGCATACTGGAGCTGCTAAAGTGAGCTACGTCGCTTTGCTGGATGTTTTGATTTCACTAGGACTCAGCACCCTACCGCTCTCCTGTGTCACTAGGACTCCGCACCCTACCGCTCTCCTGTGTCACTAGGACTCAGCACCCTACCGCTCTCCTGTGTCACTAGGACTCAGCACCCTACCGCTCTCCTGTGTCACTAGGACTCAGCACCCGCTCACTATCCTTCCACTAGCCAATGTCACCTTCAGTTCTGTCTGTGCCCCTAAACGTGCCAGCTTTCTCCACTGGAGGCTTGTAATCGATAGTGGGCTGAATATGTGTTTTATTTAAGGCAGAGAGCAAGTGGATGGATTGAAATGGACTTCATGTAGTGCCCTATCAGGGCAGACCAGCAACAGTCTGCTCTCTTTTAGTTTGGGTGCTTGGTGCAGAAGCAGCATTTTCTGATGATGATGTATGAATCAGCCCGAGGTATGAGGGATTTGGCACAGCTCAGCTGGAGATATGGAGGCAGTGTCGTTACTCTCAGACGGAGGTTTCTTCCAGGAAACACTGTATTTAAATACTGTCTGAGGTGCAGCTTCCAAAACAGTCTGATCCAGATTTGAATGAGAGCTGAATAAATTACACCTCAGAAGCTGAGTGCAGATGGTACAGCTTTTAATTACACTTATCCGGGTACAGAGGGGTGTGATTAAGCTGGTTGGTGTGATTAAGTGGCTTTGCTGTGCCCCCCCTCCCAGGTACCACCCCCGTGTACTGTACATCGACATTGACATTCACCATGGTGATGGCGTTCAGGAGGCTTTCTACCTGACCGACCGCGTCATGACCGTGTCCTTCCACAAGTACGGGAACTACTTCTTCCCAGGAACAGGTGGGGTCAATGCGAGAGTACTGCAAGGATGGAGCCAGGGTGGGGGAAGAAGTCAGGAGATTGCTGACAGTGCACACTTCCCACAGGGGATATGTATGAGGTGGGAGCAGAGAGCGGCCGCTACTACTGCCTGAACGTGCCACTCCGCGATGGCATTGATGATCAGAGTGAGTTTACCGTGGTTTCGTGGTATGGCCAGGACCTGACCCTGGGCCGGGCCGGGCCGGTCCTGTAGGGTCCATTTGATGCTTATTCCCATAGAAGATTAGCAGGATAAACACCAGCAGATGCTCAGGCCTGACTTGTGATTGCGGTGACACTTCCCACATGTTTTTTTTAATGATAACGATGGTAAGGAAGCCCTATTAACAAAGAGCAGCTCTTATGGTGGTTACCACGGTAACAGTCTGTCAGTGCAGCAAATGTTCCTGTTTTTGTTCACAGGCTACAGGCAACTGTTCCAGCCCGTCATCAAGCAGGTGGTGGATTTCTATCAGCCCACCTGCATCGTGTTGCAGGTGAGGCTGCTATGGGTGGTTATGCTGGGAAGGGCACATGGGGCAGCCATGCTGGGAAGGGCACATGGGGGTGCTCATGCACTGTATAAAGTTTGACTGTTCTCCCCTGGAACTCATTGATGACTCTTCTTTTGCAGTGTGGCGCTGATTCTTTAGGATGTGACAGGCTTGGCTGCTTTAACCTTAGCATCAGGGGTCATGGGTAAGTCTCACTGGTTGGGATGTATACTTTCACCAACACAAGTCTGTACTGCCATCTTCTGGACATGATATGAAAATATCAGCTTTGTTCGAATATCAACCCACCTAGACACTTCAGTAGTATCATTTAAAGCAGTTGTGGTCTTATTACTGTATGCAAGCCGTGGAGCCCTGCAGTGAACAAACGTCTCGATCTTCATTGATTTTGGGATGAGGGCTGTTGAGGTTTTTAGCAACATGACAGAAATGGCCTTGGATCTGGACTTCAGAGTCAGGTCTGCTGATGGTTTTTCTGTCAGAAGGGATTTACACAGAGTGCCTCATTGTGCCCAGTCGAATCCTGACTGAGTCCTAGAATGGGATTTGTGGAGCTGGTGACCCTGAAAGACCCACCCAAAACAGACAAAAGGATGTGACAAGCAGATGTACACTATGTCACTGAGGACACTAGCGGCTGTGACTGTGTCCCCTCAGCAGCGCCATCTTGTGGTGCCTGGCTGCAGTGTGTCAGTCTGGTCCATGAGGATATTCAATTTGAGGCTTCGCCCTCCAGGCCCCATCGCTGTGTGTATTAAGCAAATGCAGCATCGTGGGAACAATGTGACTTCTTTGGCTGCAGGGAATGTGTGGAGTTCGTGAAGAGCTTCAGGATCCCCCTGCTGGTGCTGGGGGGCGGGGGTTACACAGTCCGCAATGTGGCGAGATGCTGGTAGGTGTGCATCCTGGTGGGAGGAGGTGTGGGGTGGGGGGGGCATTGGTATTTAGCAGTTCAGGCACTCCTTACTGAACGACCAAGTTCCCACGAATGTTAACCAAATTGGTTGGCAAGTTAGGAACTGCCTCTTAGTGATATTCCAGCATACTGTACTGATAGTGGGTTTGTGTCAGCCATCATTAGGTAGTTTTAATGCACAGTTTGTAATGTTTTTAGTATATTTATAAATGTTTAAACTGTAGCGTAGTATATACTGTAATAATCAGAATAGAGGAAATCAGCTCCAAAATACACTGTAAAAACTGTAAATACAGGTAATAGTTTTTATTTATTCTGGCTGGAGCAAAGGTCTAAAAACTCCAACTTGATAACTTTATTTTAATTAGCAAAACTCTAACACATTACGGAATATAAAAATATGTACATATAAATATGTAGTTCTGGAGAAAGCTAACATGAACGCTAGTGTAGTGAATACTGACTGGCTGCGGGAAGGAGACAGACTGAGACAAAGGGTGATGCAGGATGACATGCTTGACACTGAGACGCATCTTCATGACCAAAGCTCTCGTACGCCGTATACTACCGTCTGGCCATAAATCCGGGCGCTCGTTAAACAGGTTGGTTATTAAGCGAGCAGTGACTGTAATAATATACCTGTAATGAGTCCCATCTAGCTCTCACTGTTCTGGTCTAGCCTAGCCACAGAGGAGATTTGTTTGGAATTTGCCGGAAAGGTGTTTTAAAACTTTAACCTTATGAGCTCGGGCGGAATGTTGCTCTGTTTCAGGACCTACGAAACCTCCCTCCTGGTGGAGGAGTCGATCAGCGACGAGCTGCCATACAGCGGTAAGCGTCCCAGCGACACGCAGCCTTGGGGCAGTCTCCCCTGGGATCAGGACCTTCCCTCCTCTTTAAAATGCTGTTTGCATGGCTCATTTGATACCATGTTCTGTATCGAGGCCAGCAAGTTTTTAGCATGAAAGTTGTATAATAAATTGATGACTACTAGCGTGTAGGTGTTTAAGATGGCAGACCTTTTTACATTGTGGGTGGTTCTCCTCATTTGGATCCCTATCTCTTCTACCCATTTCCCCCAGAGTACTTTGAGTACTTTGCCCCAGACTTCACGCTCCACCCTGATGTCAGCACCAGGATAGAGAACCAGAACTCCAGACAGGTCAGGCTTAGGGCTGTCTCAGTGGGCTGGGCCTCCCTTCGCCTGTAATGTTCTCTATGTTCCTGGCTGTCAGTCCTGCTCCCCATGTCTGACACCCCCCCCCGTTTCCTGTGCAGTACTTGGAGCAGATCCGACAGACGGTCTTTGAAAACCTGAAAATGCTGAATCACGCGCCGAGCGTTCAGATCCACGACGTGCCCTCGGACCTGCTCAGCTATGATCGGTCGGATGAGGCGGACCCAGATGAGCGGGGCTCTGAGGACAATTACTCCAGGTACAGTCACCCCACCCCACCCCACCCCACATTGACCTAGGTGGTTTTGTTGCTAAAAAAGGATTGTTTAATGTTTACCAGGCCAGAGGCATCCAATGAATTCTATGATGGTGACCATGACAACGACAAGGAAAGCGATGTGGAAATTTGATTGGCCCGGACTTGGAGGGGGCGGCATTTCCTGCCAGCATGGAATCATGAAGGCCACAGTTCCAAAAGCCATAGTTGACCTTAGAGGATTACCAGCTTTCTGCACTGAGGAAGCGCAGGGTTGTCCCTTCCAATCTCGTTTACGCCGAACCTTTTTAACAGAGACGTACTTTGGTTGTTGCATTGTTTTAGACTGTTCCTGGAGCTCCCTTCAGCCTTGGCAAGTCTGTCATCATCACCAGATGTGTAATTATGGGACAGAGAGAATGACCTAAATGTGGATATAGTTAAGGCAGGACGGAAGCCTTTTAGTATCAGAGTCTGTACTTTTTTTTTGATAATTTTTAAATAAATAGGTCTAATGCCTGTCCTTCTCCAGTAGCTGTAATTAAGCTTTTTTGTCCAAGGGATCCTTTTTAAACCAGAGATGAATGTTCAGCCTCTTAGCATTCCTCCATCTGCTTAATTACAGGCTGCCATTTACTTGTCATTTTGAGAGAGGCTGCCGTAGACAAACGGATTGGTCTGTAGTTCAGACCCTCTTGAGCAGCACAGCAGGCAGGGGACAGCGCCCCCCGGAGGAACGGTGGGTAAGCAGCACTCTGAAAAGGCAACAGGCAAGGCCCAGTAGAGATTAGATTTTTATTAATTTACTCAGACACTCAGTTTTCACAACATACACAGGCAGCGCCAACTGCAAGACACGAGTACAGTGTGGGTTGCAGGCAGAACATGCCCAGACCTGCATCTAAGAAATTAAAAAGCAATTAGTTTACATGATTCTAGCGTCACACTCAGCATAAAAAGTCAGACAGTAACAGTGACATTGAACAGAAAGCAGGTGGGTGGGACAGCCCGGCGGGGGGGGGGCAGGTAAGGTCTGTAGATGACTGTCAGTAACCTAAAGTGCATCTGACCACTGGCAGTGAGATCAGGTGTGCACCACAGCACGTGAAACCAGCAAGCTGCATTACAGCTCTTCACTTTCATACAGGGGGGCCGGCTGCCGCTGGGTGCCATCTATGCTCAGGGACGACAGCTGGCTAGTCATGGGGCGCAGTTTCACGTGCTGGCCAGCAGGGGTGACCTTGTTTGAGCGAGCTGGAAGGGAAAGAAAGGAGGGCAGACAGTTACACTGGCTATTCAAGAACCACTCCCTATTCCCTAAATAGTGCACTATATAGGGTGACCGTTATGTATTGCGCTCACCAAGTAGTGCACTATAAAACACCCACAAAACTGTAGTGTGGAAACTACATATGGTATGAAGTTCTCTGTATACCATAATGCAATGAGAAGATGACATCTGGTTTCAACTCATAATTCACTAGTTCTCTAGCATCTTTTGTATGTTATGCATTCCATACATGAGTAGCACCCCAGCCCTGGGCACACCTGCAGATTTAAACTTGGGGGGCGCGCATCATGGTTAGGGCACCACAGCAGGATCATCTCCCAAGCTTAGCCTGACCACAACTCAAAAACAGCCCAGATCCAGTTTCAGGCCCCCACGCCCGAAAGAGCCTTTCCCTTGTGGCCCCGTAGTCTCAATTTCACTTCACAGCTGTGGCCCCACATCACAGCACAATAAGTGAGCGGAGGGTCCAGTGTCAACTCGGGGTCAAAAGTCAGGCTGCCCTACTCAGAGACAGCCCAGAACTGAGGTGTCAAACACTGTCATAGTACAACACTGACAGACTTCTCTGTAGCTCTCTTGGAGGGTGGAGAGCATCTGCTGCTCCACTCACACCAGTATTCCCAGAGTCTTCTGGTAGAAAAGCTCAGGCTGCAATACTGACATCCCAGCTAGTTGGACAGACAGCAACTGCAGAATATCTGGCTTTTTCCCCCTGATGCAAATACATGACTGCCACCCATCCACAGCAACAGTTTGCTTCCATTCTGTGTTTGATGGCATCGTCTGCCACTTACTTCCCACATCCAGCCTGGCGTTGCAGCTGGCCATGCCAGCCTCGTTGATGGCGGACACCGTGTACCAGCCTGCATCAGTCTTCTCCACCTGATCTATCAGCAGACACAGTTGGCCGGTGTCATCCTGGTACAGGCTGCAAGGCAGCAAGGTGTCAGGGCAGCTGCACTCTGCATGGCCAACAGGGCACAATGAGCAATGCAATGCAATTTTATTTATATAGCGCATTATCACAATATTACATTGTCTCAATGCGCTTTACATTTCTGCCACGTAAAGACCCCCCGATGAGTAAGCCAAAGGCGACGGCGGCAAGGAAAAACTCCCTAGGAGGAAGAAACCTTGGGAGGAACCAGACCCAAAGGGGGAGCCCATATTCCTGGGGCCGGCAGAATAGTCAAATGGAACAAGATGGTATAACCAAGCTAAAACGGGGGTTGAAACTTCAGTCTCTATGTAGGGGCAGACCAGTGCCGGCATGGGGTGCTTGATGGCAGGGTCCGTGGTGGCATAGCAGCAGGGAAGGAAGGAGAAACAGCTACAGTATTAGAATATCAGTAGAGCATTTTGATATAGTTGGCTGTTTCACCCGAGTATCATGCTGGGGGCACAAGTATCTTGGTGTGATCCGAACCTTTGGCCAACGTGTAGCTGTGCACAGTCAAACATGTAATGTCCCACCTCATCCTGCTGGGATTCAGGCTCAGCATCTCCTTGTCCTTCTTCCAGTAGAGCTGGGGAGCTGGAGAAGCCAAGATCTTACACTCCAGCCGCACAGTGTCCCCCTCCATGACACGCAAATTCTTCATCTTCTGAATGAACCGTGGGGGACAGAATGCTTCCTGAGCTGGGGGCGGCAGCACAGGAACATGGTCATGACAAATATGGAGGGTTCCCCACACTAGAATATGAGGTCTGTTCCAAAGATACTGTAATCCCACACATGGAAGCTTCATCTGACTATGGACTAGAGGCACTTCTGGCTTCAAAGCCATGACCATCTGCACAAGTTTAAAATCTATAAACCTTAATACAGGCAGTTCAACAGATGCAAATCATCTATTTCACCAGCCCTTATACAAGTCAAATTCACATACAAGAATGTATTTTGTGTTAACGCTTCCATAAACTATGGATCTGATTTCCCCCCCCGACAATCAGTTACTTCCCCAAGTCAAGAACTGCTTGTATATGGTTTGCTGAAGACTGGATCTCGCTGGCATGCTTCTGAAGACATGAGGTGCAAATGTTCAGCATCCCAGATAGTGACCCCACCCTCTCCCAGTGCCACTCTTGTGCCCCACCCACCAGGCCCAAGCCTTACCAACAACATCCAGGCGCAGCGAGAAGCTGCCTTCTCCGGCACGGTTCCTGGCCACGCACTCGTAGATGCCGGCGTGGTGTACAGTTACGACCTCGATGATGAAGGAGTGCAGGCCCTTCTCGCATACCAGCATCTTGTGGTAGTCATCAGGCCGGATCGCCTTGCCGTTCAGGTACCACGTCACATCAGGTGTCGGCAGACCCCCCACCTTGACAGAATAATCCCGAAGTAAAGTAGCTTGATGGGACCGTGATGTTATTACACGGCTCTCCCGAGAATGATAATGTACCTTGAAGTCGATCCTACAGAATCGACCTTCCTCCACAGTGAGGTCCTGGGGTACCTGCAAGAAACGGGGGGCATAGCACTTCTCCTGGATGGTGGAGCCCTCATTGCCATCAGTCCCAGAATACTGCTTGCTCCTGCCAGACCCAGAGAACCACACAAAACTGAGTGCAATTCCCACACAAAGTCAACTTCCTGTCAATCAGGCTTGATTTGAATATTTGGACCCAATAAGCACCATGCTAATCACTGACATACCCTCAGGAGTAGCCTGGAGTTGGCGATTCAAAGAGCAGCTACTATATCTGTACCCATTACGGCACCTCCCAGTGGAGGTCACTCATGCTGGTGTCAGGAATCTGACCCCAAGTCTGACATAGCACACTTACGAAATAGTAGACGGCTGAGCTGAAGGATGTAACCGGAAAGTAAATGCTTGTCTGAGAGATATGAAAGTTCCAGTTGCTGGGTCACTTACCATATTCCTCCTGAGTGTCGTCCCTCTGGTGATTCTGGCTGCAAATACCATGGGAAACTTCTTAAACAGTGTGGATTCAGAAAGAATGACACTAGACTGCAAAAGACCTTCAGGATGATGCAAACCAGGCAACTCGACATTAATGTAAACCAATGGTGCTCCAAAAATGGCTGACACTGTGCTCCGACCTCAAGCTTTGCGCTCACCTGTTTGTGTATGTCTCCAAGAAGAGAGAAATGGGATGAGAAAGCTGAACAATTCCAGTGTACTTGTATTCATACTACATTTGAACACAAATTCAACTAAATTTCATTCAGGTCTTGTTCCAAGGTGCATGGCTGTGCTTGCTTTCAGTTCAGATAACGCGCATGCATGGGTGGGTGGTCCAGGTCCCATGGCACATTCCAAATGCCACCACCATACAAGAACGTCACACCTGCTATTTCTGTCCCCGTTCTTAGAACGGGAAAGTGGTTTATCTCCCATGACGTAGCCCCCCGGAAAACATTTCCATCTTTAAATGACAGTGGAAAAGGAACCTTACATACAGAACCGATGACGACCATAAGTTGGTGGGTCATTTGAAACATCACCACCGAAACAGTGATTTTCACCTAGTTAAGACGTTAAGTCACAAAGCAGTACCAAGTCACCCATTTAAGGCCTTGAGCCTAAATGTTTAAATTAAAAACAAGGGCTGACACACAAGGCTATATTTGAGATCCTGAGACAAGCGGACAGACAGCGAGTGAGACCATACCTGATCCAGCTGTACTTCTGGATGCTTGTCCAGCTCAAAGACGGAGGCGGCGTTGTCAGGGCCCAGCAGTCTCCGTGCCATACGTTCTTCATATGACTGTTTCTGCAGAACATGGTGCAGAGAAACATCAGCAAGATGCCAAATTCACCAACCTTCCTCCATTTTTGAACAGAAGAGCCAATTGGCTATAGGGTTATTAATTTCAATTAGACCCCATGCAACTCATGGATACCTGGCTGTTCCTCCTGCGGGCCTCCTTGCTACGTAGCTGCTTCTCGAGGTCTTGGATGAGTGCATCCTTGGATCCCTGTATCTCCTCATCCGTGGACCGAGACACTGGCCGGGGGGCTGTTTTCTTGAGGATGGGCTTGGGGTTACTGGGGAACCAGAAGGCACACAAGGTAATGACACAGGCTAGCCCCAACATTAGCTGTGGTGCCCAATAAGCTAAAGGCCAAAGTTAAACCTGGGCTTTGGGTGTTACACATGACGACAAGAAAATGCACTACTGCATGTACCTGTTGGAGGTCCCTTTGTAGCTGGCTGGGAGTGACACAAATGGAGATGGGGTGCCAGTTTGCTGAGAGGGGGTGGTAGGCTTGGGGATGGACGTGCTTGCTGGGGTGGGGGTATACACAGAACAGTTGGCTGAGGATGGAGGTGGTGCAGACTGCAGAGTGACCAACTTAGGGAGGGACGTCAGGGGTGTGGGAGAATGAGAGGAACCAGGCTGGGGAGATGACTGGGAGGGGAGGACAGAGCAGAGGAAGGCAACGGGGGAGGTGCGAGAAGGGGGGGCATTGGTCACTTTGGGGATTAGTGTGATGCTAGAGCGCATGGGGGCATGGGATGGAGAGGCTGGCATGGAGGAAGAGGAGGAAGGCCCTGGGGTGGACACCGGAGAGCTCAAGTTGGAAGATGAAGGGGAAGTCTTGATGCTGCCGTTGGCCTGTAGACTCTCATAGCTGGGAGCCTGGAAGTGCGGCTGTGACTGGATGAAGTGACGCGGGCGCTCGTAGTTGAAAGCACTGGGAGGGTAGAGGGTGGGAGAGAAGGTAGGCAGGTCTGCTACACTCATGCTGCCAGAATGGTGTTGGTCACAGAGCCGCTGGGAACTGGTGGGTGTCTTCGGCGAGAGCTCCTTGACTTTGGCTGGTGAGGTTGGAGCATGGGCCTCTTGGGGACTCTGGGCCTGGGAACTGTAGTTTGTCCCACGTACACCTTCACTTAATTTCTGTTGCTCTGAGGACCTGGACACCAGAAAGGAATGAAGGTATTTCCAAAGGAACAACACAAAATGGTATCAAATAGATGTTTAATCTTTCATCAAAAAAAAAAAAGAAGTGGCTACACATACTAGTAAATCTACAGGCCGTTCAGTAGAACATTCAAGGTTATGTTTAGAACTATAGTAAGGTCCCGCTGTACACAAGTAAGGTTCTTGATTAAACTGGGAACCTGCTCAGACCTGTTGCAATTTTTCATAGCAGGTGCTAATCAGCTAGCAATGCTTCTGGTGGGAAAAACTGAAATGCAACACACCTTTAGAAATAGGACCATCCCTGAAGTAGAAACTCTGAGCCAAGACAGACCACCTGACCTAATGACTCAACCACCGCCAATAGTTTCCAGGATTATTACAAGAAACTGGATGAAGCGAGGCTGAACCTAATCCTACTTTTAAACGTCCCCTAGTTACATAAGCCAAGTGGGTGTGCAGGGGGTGCTGGGAGACTGAAAGGGTCTGAGACAGACACTGAGGCTATTGAGGGGAGGGGTTGCCTGGACAAAGAGGCGGGGAACTTGGAGCTCTTCATGTCAGATCCCATTCAGCTACCCTGGAATCCCTCCCGGTTCCCCCTCCGAGGAATGGCCGCCCGCCCCCCAGGGGGGGGGGGGGGCGGGGGCGCCGGGGTGTGGGGGGGGGGGCGGGGAGGGGCACCCCCGGGGGCGGCCGGGGGCGGGGGGGGGG
>JABFEA020000002.1:28068454-28100469 GCA_019775915.2 Cyphomyrus plagiostoma
GGTCAGAGGGACTGACGCACATGGGAGTCCATGTCCATCCATTAAGGGCAACCACAGATGGACCCAGAGGTCTGGTAATCATTCAAGTCATTTCCACTAGCTATGCTGAAGAATCAGCATCTATGCTGCCTGTCCTTCTAGCAGGCCTGCCTCATATTGCCATGGCGACCTAAACATACATGCCATGTTATCACCTTATATCCTGTCACAGCTGAACGGCTACAAAGCCAAGGAAGTTAACGGATGGAGCAGAATAGTGTTTAGCTGCATTCGAGAGCCACGCCAAACCCAGCTCTCGTTGAATTCAGCTGTGTAGAAGTACTCTTCATGACCTTCAACACGATCACTGGGAGCAACAGGTGTACGAAGAGGATCACGGAGATTTACCGCTGCCAAGGCAGGGATAGCCAGACACCCAGTACCAGTCACGGTCCAGCGTCCTCCGACAAAAATACAGCATCACATCACAACTGCAGACAAGGGCCAAAGGCGAGGTTGACAGCACTTAACCCACAGTCATGGTGTGTATGCCTCTCTGGGGTCACCTTAGCATGGCACTGTGTTACTCACTGCCAAAGACTCACCAATAACTCGCCGAAAAGCTACCTCTACTGCAAGAGCAGCAGTAAGACACCGCCACACCCAGTATAAAAGCTCCTTTTGTCTGCCATGCGCATCCCATGAGGGCATTAAATGCTTATGTGTCCCAGAACTAGCTGGCATGCGCTCATTATTTGTCGGAGTCCAAGTTTCCATAATATAGCCACTTACTGTGGGATGTCCTGACAGTGAGACACAATTATATCCAGGGTAACCTCCCACTGAATCACAGCAGCTCCAGTTTATAGAAATTGCTGGAAGTTCGACAGACCAAGAAGTGACAATAAAAATAGGTTTATAAAGAGGGCCCAGTTGTGGGGCTTCAGGAAGTCTGTAGAATCACATGCATGGAACTGCCCAAATCACCCCCAAACCCGAAAATGTCCAAGTGGCGCTTGACCACACATCTGCAACAGCTAATTTACGAAAAGAGATATTAAATAACCAGCAGTGTTTAGACAGAGATGAGGCATCAAAAACAGTGCAAGAGCAGGGAGTGGCAGGGGCATGAAGGGGGGGGGGGCGTGAACCTTCCAAATTTTAAAGTTGACTTCATTAATATCACCAAAAAACAAAAAAAGCTTTACACTTAAATTATTGAGTCGAGTTTCTCCCCCATATCGAACTCTCTCCAACCCCATTGCTGACTGGGATGGGAATTACTGCCAGGCAGGACTCGGAACGGTTATAAATATGCAAAGCCAGCTAAAATAACCACCAGGAAGGAAAAGGAAAAATGCCCGGCTTTCAGATTGACCCTTAGAACTCTGAGTCTAACACCAACAAGAGAAGGAAAATAAAAACGGCTAAACGAAGCAACATTTACAAGACCGGAGCAGGCATTATAATCGCGCTAAAGTCCTCATTTCTCCCAGTGTAAACAGCTGAACCCTATCCAGCAGAAAAGTCGTACAAAGTAACCCCGACCAAGGGTTGAGGTTGAGTATAGGAGTTACCTTTGGACGACCGGCGGGGTGTGGAAAACCTGCGATCACCTGCTGGGATGTGCGCTCCCACCGCCTGTGGCAGCGCCGATCTCTATGCGGGGCACCGGGTTTCCACCTCACTGCACCAAGCGCATCGACTAGGGAAAGCAGACCTCTCCGACTGAGCACCGTAAATGCCTCCTTGCCTTATAAACGGGCGCCCCGGGGGCGGAGGGGCTGTGGCCGGAGCTTAATCCGCCCCCCCCATTTACAGTCGGTCGTTTACGCCGGACACTCAGCAGCTTTACCGCAGCGCTCATGCTCTTAAACGTCCATCGTTAATGAGAAAACGTTACCTACGCTCGCGTTTTTCAATAGCCTGGGTCACGAAATTATAACTAATCTCACAATGTAGTATTACGTAACTGCTCCTTCTGGCGCTCCTGGTAGCGGAGGAATATAAAGGCAGAAATCTCCCCTGAAGTGAGCGGACTATTATTGAGAGTTACCTTGGTTTCATAGGTGAAAAGGCGCATTTAAGGGCAATACTTTGAAGGATCTTTAAGACAGAGCATGTTTTCCAAGTCACTTGCATCCATGAGCCCAACGGAAAGTATAAAAACATACGACTTACATAGACGGCTCCAGACTTTTCCCCCAAGAGGTGCAATGTGCGAGAACTCAACCAGTCATTCATCCCAATAAATACATTTGTTAAAAAAATAGTAAATGCATTTACAATAAATTATTATTACATACTGATATGACTGGCACAGGCCATATTTTGAAATATAATTTTCTAGTTTCATTTTGTTGAACTTAAAATGTTGAAATAGCATTCGATCATATTAAGTTCAAAACTGCATTAAGTTCAAATTGCACCCCTACTGACCGGTAGAGGGTGCAATTGCACTCCTAGTAAAATCGCCTATGCCAATTTACTTGAGTGAAGGTGGAGGATGATCAACCAGTAGTAGCATGACCCTAACTTTTCTTGGTCCAGGGCTTATACATGGAACTCACGTGTCTAGTGGGGGGGCGGTCTCCTCCTCAGGGCTCTCAGGCCACTCTGGAGGAGGAATCCCTGCTGTGTCCAGCAGAAATGATGGAAACTCGTCAGGTTCCTGCCCTGTGGACACCCCGGGTGCATGCTCCTCAGTGAATCCAGAATCATCCAGGCCTGAAGAGGACGCCATGGGGCCACATCAGGGCATATCTTTGCTCCTATACCTTTCTGCAGGTCATGGATCAGTAAAACCAATCTTTATGGCAGAGAGCATCACCCACCTGTATATACCTCCAGGAGAGCACTGCAATACACCTCCCCGAACTGATTGCTTGCTGTGCACTTAAAAATCCCAGAATCCTCTGGATAAGCTTCAGTGATGACGAGGGTACATAGCTCCTCTGTGCATTATGGGAGAAACGGCAGGGAATTAATGTCCAGTGTTGACGAAACTGATAGAATGTAAGGTCTAGATAAGCTGACCTCGCACCTGCTTTCGGAGGACTTGGGGTGGCACACTTACCAGGGACAGACGTAGAAGTGGCTTCTGGGAAAAATAGGAAAGGTCAGGGGTCATTCTGATTGCCCTTCACAGCAGGCAGTGTGCAACACTGTGCCGTATTACTGCTGATTGTAGGTCTTTGTTTTACCTGAATGTTTAACTTTGATTGGCAGCACTCTGCTGCATTTCTAGCACCCTAACTCTTAAGGCTGGTTCATACTTACTGCGGGTGTGCCGCAGAGAATGCGGTTGAAGTGGCGTAATTTTCGTCACTGAGTTCGGGCCTGGAAGTCACATTTGAGGGCCACGTACACGGGCGTGCACAAAACAACGCGGCTAGTTCAATCAGTGACTCAAATGAGCCTCCATCACTCATTGGCCAGGGAAAAATAACAGCAAGTTAGAAAGGAAATCGGAGCAAAGATTGCATGTAAAAACCTTTTGTACCCTCAATGATCAAACTGACAAGAAACAGGGCTAGTGGAAAAGAAAAGTTGCCTGAGGAAATCTGGAAATACTGGCGTTTATATGATTTCTCACTATGAGATTATAAAGGCTCCAAGATGGCTAAAAACTTAAATAAGGCAATATACCCACCTATTTCCTTGCATAGTGTAATATATAATGCACTACTAGTTTTAGTAAAAAAAATATTTTTCATATAACATCCATTCCATGTGTCAGCAGCTTTGCTCTACAGCGCCACCCCAGCCCTGGTATGGAAGTACGTGGTGGCCTGGAGCGTTTGTACAAGATTAGTAAACATACAGGAAGACAGACGGTCCGGTTGTACGGCTCATCTGTGTCTGCAGTAAGCATGAACCAGCCCTAAGACCCACGCCACCTGTCCGACCTCTCGGCCTGCCGGACTCACTCTTCCTGAGGATGCGGAAGTCAGCCGAGTCTATGATCCGCTCATCCTCGCGGTACCAGGACACCTGCAGGGGTGGCGTCCCACGGATCCGACACTCCAGAACCACCAGCTGGCCCTTCTCAGTGCTAACGTTGTGAAGGCGCTAGAGGGACAGTAAAGGGTCATAACTGTGTTTGTAGGGCAGATCGCTCAGCTGATCCATCACTGACAGTCATCAGTCGTGACTGCGATTAATCACTAAACAGCCCAGGTATCCTGATAAGATAAGAATGTGCCACAGTCACAGCTCAGAAAACCCCACCCACACATTTGCAGGACATTTAACTTTTTCCACCACTAGGTGGGACTGAAGAAGCATTCCATCTCAGCCCACTGATTTTAGAAAAAAGTATTACCTTTACAAACGTTGGGGCTACCCCCCCATTCCCAGAATAATTCTGGCTGCAGGACGGACTCTGGGTCTGGAAAAAAAAAAAGCAGTAGCAGAGGTAAGGCGGCGGTTGGGGCAGACGGGCAGGCTTCCGCACATTTATCACTCCTGTGCAGAGAACAGAGAGCGGGGTGAGCAGCGGCGAGTGATCAGGTGTCAGAGTGTCGCTCTCCCGGCCGCCCCTGTGCCATGCGATGCCTCTTTATGACTCAGGAGCTAAAACTGTTCTTAGGGCAGAGATGCGGCTGTCTCCACAGAGGCACCGACAGAAAAGCATCCTCTTGTAAACAAGGATTCTGCTCAGAGGTGCCCCCACCCACTCCCAGCACATTTTAGCATGGCGTCTGTTCAGACGATGCCAGTGCAACAAGATGGTTCTGTTTATCACTGACACAGATGACCAGTACGTTCCATTAGCTGTCAGGCCACACTGCCTTTTAAACGACTGAAATTAACCTGAACTATACAAAACTGCTGAGGACAAGAAGAGACAAGCAGGGATGAGTGCAGGTCGGAAAGAATCTGTCTGCTACACTGTAGGGTGCTGAGTTTTTGGTGAACCCCAGGATTGTCATACAACAGACAGGCTAAAAAATACACATTTGCTGGAATGTGTTCTCTGTCGTTGGACCCATTTCCAAGTTTGTCTCCTAGGCAACAGCTTTGGGTTTCAAATTGGTCCATGTGTGGCAAATGACTAATATGAATACATCTCTTCACTAAAAATATCACTTTGTCATCATCTGGCGTTCTATGTTTTATGTGAATGTTTAAGTAACTTACTGGGTAACTTGCAAAACAACAGAGATGAAGACCAGCAGATGATGTCACATTTAAAGAACTAGAGTTGTCTCGAGTTCTGGGTTAAATCTAGTGGTAGAGCTGTAAAAATATTTCAAGGAGTCAAGGGAGATGACCTGGGGGGGGGGGGGCACAATAAAATTCGCAGAGGGAGGGGTGCAGGAGGAGATCAATCCGAAGGATCGACCGGAGTCTCCCAGGTGAGTACCCCTGTTATTCTCAGTACCGTTACACGAGTGACAATTACACATCCAATGACAACTCAAGCCATGGTTAAAACGACGCCAACAACAAGTTTGAGAGCCACTGTTGTTACATAAGGTAGTGGTTTTAGAAGACAACACTAAAAAATGACAGACAGACACATGTGACAGGAGGGGGCATGGGGGGGGGGTACCCTCTGTGGGCTGATTCTGAGTGGCTGCACCAAGCTGGACCGCTGCTGCTGGATGACGGCACTGCTGGATGATTCCCTGGAGCAGGATGAGATGGTCAGGGACATGCTGGTGGTCTTCTTCTGGACCCTGGGGAGAAGGGGGTATCCCACAGTCATAACCATGAGGCTTTAATTACCATCAGCATTGTCCCTTTGTGTGCTTTAAGCAGATGTCGCTGTAAAGGTCGCAGAGTGTGCATGTGAACCTGGTGTGGGTTTGTGGGATGATAACATGACTGCTTTTCCAATGGCAGAAAGGAGCCATTAAAAGGTTGGTTACCGTGTGCGTGATGTCATAATACTGGGATGTCATAATGCTGTGATGTCATACCGCCAACCACACTGCTCCACTCACCCTGCCATGTTTCTGTGTCCAGGGATGACACTCTCCAATCAGCGCAGCTCTCTCTTTATGGGAAGGAGGGAAGATGAAAGTCAGTTAGGAGCATAGCTCACCATTAGCTTAAATTTCATAACAAAATCACTGCACTTCCTAACAGGATGCCAGGATGTACTATTACCTGGGGAAGAGGGTCACTGTTACTGTAGGGAACCACTTCTGCTTCAGATAAAGATATTTTTATGCATTTATTCATCTGAGAAGCAGGCTGGCAGAAACAGGGTCGACTTTCAGCTAAACTCAATGTTAATTCGATGACGCTCTAATGACGTGAAAGGGGAGGCGCTTCGCCCACGGATGTGGCAGCCTGAGCTCTGACTGGCGAGGCTGGTTTGAGCTGATATACTGAAGGAAAGCCGAGGACAGGGTGGCTGCGAGCAGCAGCAGTGCCGCATGTCTGTCGCCGTCTGATTTCATGTGCGCATCTGCACACACCATGATTCCCCAAGCTGCTCCTTGGCAACTCCACACACGTTCACGTTTTTGCTCCCTCCCAGTTCTCAGTAAAAATACAGACTGTCTGGAGGTCCCTGAGCACCCGCTTGGAAAACACTGGTACACACCACCATTTGCCAAGGCTTCTCTCTCTCATCACTTCTGCAGCAAAGCATGCTGGGTTGTTGTTCTTTAAATTAGTTCAGCTGCACAATCCCCCCCTCCCAAAACCCCCAGCTGCTTTTCATCATGACAGAATTAGACTGGGTTTTCTAAACATTCCACCGGTGAAGACACCCAACACCCAGATATGCTGAGCATGACAACAACAACAACAGGGCAGAAAAGAGAGAGAGATGGATAGAAAGAGCGAGAGACAGGCAGAGAGAGAGAGAGAGAGAGAGAGAGAGATAATCATGGAGAGAAAGGGAGAAAGAGATACAGCGAGAGACAGAGACAGGTGGACTTAGAGACAGAGAGACAGACTGATGGATGGACTGGGAGAGAGACTATCCTAAAATGTTAACCTTATAGCATAATGTGAGACATGGTAATAAAATGATGACATTGTGGCCCCAGCAGGCCCTGCTGTTGTACCCATGAATAACGACTTCAGTAAACCATCAGCTGTCAGCAATGAGTGCAAGACTGTAAATTGCTCTGAATAAAAGAAACAACCAAGCAGCCAAATACTAAGGCACTAAGACCTGGGGGCAACGTAAGCCCTTGTTTCCATAGTAATAGTTGTTTCCTGGCTGTTCCAAAGCTATTGTGACAGCCGTTACCGGTTTCAGGCGGACTTAAGGTGGCCTGTGTGAGGACTGTCGCTATGTTGTTGCTCCTCTTCTATCATATTTTAAGAAGGGATGATTCTAGAAATGTGGTATGGTTCAGAGAACGGGCTTGTGTCCATCCAGACAGAGGCAAGGCCTGTTGATGGTTTTACAGGGTGTGACAATGACACAGCGGTAATTAAAGTATCGTTCTCTAACCAGGACATGCAAGCTTCTTGGTTAGCAATCAGTTCATGATGCTACTGTGATAAATGTCAGGAACACCCCGGAAAACCCTGGGGTTAGTAACAGGTCTTTGCTGCAGTGTGGGAAAGGTCGATGGGTCTCCTGGACCGACAGAGCGCTGGGGGGCGGTCAGAGGGGCACAGGGCCTTGGTGCTGAAATTCGACCTGGTCGGCGATCTGATCTCGTCATGCTCTCCAGGCTGCATTTAGCAACACATGGCGTGGGGATAAATCTTTTAGGCCACGGGTGTTGCATGGAGGTCCCTGCCCCTAGGCCAGCCCTGATCAAGCCCCTGGAGAGCGAGAGAGCGGGTGGGGGACGGGGGTCAGGTACCCCAGAGGAGGGGGAAGCACGGAAGCGCCATGCTGTCATCTTCACATCCTTCATTTGCATGTTTCTGCTGGTGTATTCCACCGGGCCACTGGGAAGTCCTCCCTGGCTTGCGTAAGAAAGCTCCAGAAATCAGATTTCAAGTTGCTGGGAGCTAATGCTCCAAGACCAGCTCTGTCTGTGTGCTAAGCACTCTGCTGATGGTAGCACACCTGCTGTCAGCGACAATCAGAAAGAGTACATTCCTCATTCATTATTTTGTGCCGATTACTCGCCCAAACCCAGTACCATATGTTCAGCCATCAGGACATCAGCTTCTCCTCACAGAGCGAAGTCCACCATAACTGAGGAAATGACTGTACACTTCGGACCGATTTAGGGATGTTCAGCAGGGACCAAAAAGAAGACTTTGACGTTTTCCATCTTGTTTCTTTTGAGGTCAGCAAGTATCTTTCATTGTAACACACTTAATTGTAAAATTGAATACATACCAGAAGAGAAAAGTCTTCAGAACCCTGAATATGGGCTCATCTGAGTCATGCTCATCAAACTATAGGTGATTTTAAACCTGTTTCAGGGGTGGAAGAAGCATCATCTGCTCTGTATGTTTCATAGCAGATTGAAGAAGAGGGTACTGAAATCGAAGGCACCATGAAACAGCCATAGAGAGCTTTATTTTGGGGAAACTGACCCATCAATTCCCACAGTGTGACAGCTTCTGGTGTGGCCAATCAGGAAGCAAATCTTAGTCACATGCTGTCCACATGACCAATGAGGAAACAGTTAGGGTAGCTTGCAGACGAGGTGCCCTCGTTCTTTGTGATTTGGGTCATTTGTTTTCAGCTCTGAGCTTCATGACTCTAATGGCTATTACTGTCCCAGCTTGTGTCCCTTAGAGGTGTAATAGGAAATTTTATATGAGGTGATGAATCACGCTGTGTTTACGTTCCCTCGGTGAGATGATGGCTGACTCATGCTGGCTCTCCACTCAAGAGAAACATCTTTTGGTCCAGTTCTGCTGCTCGCTGTTTTACATCCAAAATGCCGTGGTCCAAACTGTCATGACCAGTGCAGCTCACAGCTCGTCCTATTCCTGGAGGGGGCCAAAGCCACTGGGGGTGGGGGTGCCTTGTGCTCTACAACCGACCTCCAAATCCTCACAGGGTTGAGCGTTTGGTAAGTGTTCATATGACAACAGAGAATTAATGATAATTCTGCCTCTCGTTTTAGAGGTAAAAACAATGTTAAATGGGACACTCCCAATGTTAGTGACCCCCCTGTACAGCTGATCATGACTGAGCCATGCACACACCATAAGACGCTGCTCTGGACCAGTTTTGGTACTGCCTCACACACGCGTGGCAGGTCTGCCTTCCTGTGAATTCACATGGAATTAGTCTTGCGTTCAGTCTCCTAGCTGCACGCAACCACAGCCACTTGCATGTAACCCAATGCCAGCTACTTGCAAAACCCCAAGCTGTCGCCTGTATTTAACCCCCCCTCCCCCCACCCCCAAGTCTGCCCTGCGGAATACTTACCTGTACGGCAACCGATGGGCACCAAGCAAGCAAGATCTGCCTGTCAGGCCTCTCTGGCAGAAGACGTGTCCTGAAGCGATGAAAGGAGAGCTAGTCCCTCTCCGCCGTCCTCTCCGCCTGTCCTCTAAGGAGGGAGTGGCAGGGTGTGGGCTAACCGGCGGGGGGCAGGGGGAGGGTTGGTGTCTGAGGTGGGCTGAAGTGAGGAAGTGAGTTCAGGCCTCTCGGGTTACACGGCCCCCAATGCAGCTGACTCCACAGGAACAGCAAACGCTTGGAGCTCAAATATAGATGCCCCCTCCCCCAGGCCAGATGAGAATTCCATGTGGACGGGCTGGGACCAGTAGGGAGCCTTGGAACACAGTAAAGCTGAGGCAGCATCCCTGGTGTGAGGCTCCCTCCTCTTCGTGAGTGTGACCAGAACACTGTAAGGTCGTGACCTCCACAGCACAGAGTGAAGGGCTATGTGGGAGTAATGCTTACAGGGCTGTGGGTAGTTAGGTCATAACCTCAGGATCTACTGGTGCCCATAACCTCAGACCAGCATGACCTACTGGTGCCCATAACCTTAGACCAATATGACCTACTGGAGCCCATAACCTCAGACCACCATGACCTACTGGAACCTACATAATCTACTGGAGCCTGTAACCTAAGACCCTCATGAAGTACTGGAGTAGCCCATGACCTGAGCCCCTTATTAACTAGTGGAAGAGCCCAAAATCTGCGTGTCTCATGATGTACTGGAAAAACCCATGACCTGAGACACTCATCATCCACTGAACCCCCCTTTGTTATTTTTATTAAAATTAAGATAATACAATTGAACAACAAATGTTTTTATTTCTGCAAAATTTATGTACATTTTAAATTTTAACTCATTGAAAGCATAAAAATTTCTTAAAAATCTATTTTTCGGACAATATATATATGACAATAACACTACAGTTAGTGTTACAACAATCAAAGGGGAAAATTAAAAAAAACATTTGGGAAATAATCCAGTGCACAGAAATGGATGATTGTATTTTAATCTAAAGACAATTTCAGTTAGGGGTTTTTCAGATCGTATACATAATCATATATAACCTAAATGAACAAGATCCACAATTGAGAAAACTATCAAAGAACATCTTAATAAACCTTTAAGTATATTTTAAAGACATTCTGTCTTATCCTGCATATATAATGAAAAAAGGAAATCTGAATACTCTTAGAATGATCTCCCAGTTTTATAGTTATAATTAATAAAAACTGATCTAATATTTAATGCATTAATCTGATCTGCTGACCAGTGACTAGGAGGTTCCACTTCTCAGCTCCTGATTGCCAACACACACATTGTCCCTCTGCGACTTGCACAAACCCATCACAGCCACCTAGTCCTGCTGCCTTGTTGCCCCTAGAGGGGCCATCACCATCACCATGCTTGTTCCTACATCTGCCAATCTCCTCTCGCCCAACAGTGCGGCGAACGACCCTAATGCTATTTACTCTCACGTGCATCAAACCCCGCAAACATCGAATACAGACTGCTCTGGAACGCAACTCTGACACTGTAATTTAGCAGAAGTGGCTCCGAAGGATGAAGTTCACCTCAAGCCTGGTGCAGAAAAGGTATAGAAAGCAAATTTCATTTTTCCTTAAATGTACATTTAAATATAAAATAAAAAACAGGTATTCTTTATAATGAGTTGAGCCCCAAAGTGAAATTATGTGAATATTTATTAACATATACTGCTCCTCACTTCCTGCTGTGTTTATACAGCAAAATAAAATTCAGAAAAAAACTATCCTCATTGGCAAGGTAAAAAAAAAAACACTAAACTATCTAATTGAATAATTTCAAATCACCACAGAACCAGCTGTGTTGTCACTAAATGAGACACATGAAGATTTATACTGCCAATATGACACTTAGCGCCACCCTGTGGTGCCTTGCAGCACAACAGCTATTGTCTAAATAGACTCAGTTGTGACGTTTCTTTTCAAGCCGTTCACATGTTTGAGTTCACATTTTAAGTCAGACTCACATTTCTTTTTGCTTCCTTTGAGGGTTGCTGCTTTTTTTTTGCCTCACATTAATTGGCTGAAGCTTTAAATGCATATTTCAACATAAGTAGCTTGATCCAGAGTCAAAATATTTATTACTGTCTTGTTTGCTAATCAGGCCAAAATTAAAAAAAAAAAGAAAAGAACTTAAATCACGCTCCCCTGTACAAATATTTGTCAGTAATTCTAGGGGGTCAATGTTTGCATTAATACTGAAATTGAGTGAACACAATAAACCAGCTTCAGTTCTTTTAGAAGCCCACTACAGTAAAGCAATTCTTACAGGTATTTTACACTTAACCTTTCTAGTGCAAAGGAGTAGATATTATGTAAAAATAACACTGTACATGCAAGAGGCCAGTAAATATGAAATAACTATGAAACAGTGCAATTAATATGTACACCAGCCCATGTACGTAAAGCGTACTGCAGCTGGCCAGTAAGGGGATGGACCACACTCCTCCTGCAGCCCACACGATGCTGAATCCCAACATGCCCGAGTGGGTGGCAGGGGGGCACTTTGGAGCACATACCTCCCTGGGATCACTGCTTCTAAGGGCCTGTGTGTGTGTCTGTGTGAGAATGTAGCTGAGCCATTGGTCAGCACGGCCTATTGCAGCAACTGGGGGCGCATGACAAACGGAATAGCCAGTTACAGTCAGAGAGGGAATCCGCTTGGGAGAGACTGCTCCCAGCGTGTGTCTGCCTCAGCCACTCCTGGCTGGAACAGCGAATCTAGGCTACTCTTCTGAGGTATTCGGCTAACATCTCAAATGCTGCGCTTCCTATGTCTATTGCACGACCTAAAAGCTGGAGGCGCGGACAGAACACTGTCGTGTCTGAGCACTTACAGTAATATTAGTGACCAACCTGGCTGGGTCTGACTTTTAACACAATGCTTTTTCACGTCAACTCATGTGAGCGTTATTTCTTGGGAAGCTTGTTGACCGGCACCGATCCGGGTCAGGGTACAGGTGTGATCCGGAATCGGCGCTGCTGTCGGCCTCCCGGTGTCACCAGCTGAAGAGGGAGTTCTGGCCCAGCGTCATGAAGTAGATCTGGCTGCTGCCGCCCGACTGGACCGAGGCAAAGAACACCTTCAAAAAGAAGCACAGAAAGGTGCTTACTCTCTGAAAAATAGCTCCCCCGGTGGCGACTTGTGGCCCACCAAGTGTGCAGCTCAGGATGTCTCCGACATCCCTCCGAAGTCCTCCCAATGGAGTCAATGTCATTTTTCACCTTTGATTCCCACCTTTACACTGTACTCATCTTAACACACTACTACCTTAATACTCTGTTGACCTTAACACTGCATCCACTTTAACGCACTACATACCTTAACACCATACACATTTTAACTAATTACACACAACAATGTACTAATTTTACACTAATGAACACTGTACTAACCGTAACGTACTACTCTTAAGACACTACCCACTTCAACACTGTACTGCCCTTAACACGCTACCCACCTCAACACCGTGCTTACCTTAACACCCAACACACTTTTTTCACGGAAAGCTTCATGATTCCCTAGCACAAAGGTCTGGTAAATAATGAAGATCTTCTACAATGTGGCCGACATTTATACAGAACGTGACATGCAGTCATTGGTGTCGATCGCGGGTACAGCGATGTGGGGGAGCGGCTGCATCCTCACCTTGTCGTTCCTCTCACACAGGAACTTCAGCTTCTGGGCCTTCTTGTGCATGAAGACTCCCTCGAGGTGGCCGGTGCTGGCCGAGCGCAGCTCGATGGCCTTATCGCCCCAGCCCATCACCTGGTTGGACTGCAGGTATGCTGCATGGGGACAGAAGACGTGTGATCATGAGCTTAAAGAGGTTTCTGCCTCAAACCTGGATCTCTGAAGCATCATCTGGACCAGAACAGGAGATCTGGGTCATCGTGATGAAGGACGCTTGTGGCTTCAAGTCCTCCAAGTGCTGTTTTATCCCGTGGATAATGTTCCACCTGTTTTATCCAGCGGATAATGCTCCACCTGGCTAGTGACCCAGTCACAGGACCAAGAAGAACCAGTGTTGTTGTATTTTTAGAGTCCCGGCCCAAATCATTTGGGTGTAGGAATATATCAGTGGGCTATCAGACCCAACAATCTCTTTGTGTTTCTAGTCCAGTCGTCTGATCTGTACATGGACTGGATCGCCTGTGGTACAGGCCATGGAAACGGTGCTGAGAGCGAGGATGAGTGAAAGAACGCAAGACGGATGGCAGAGGAGATAACAGAGTTAGACGAGCAGAGGCGGCTCCGCGGGTACGCACCGACGGAGGTGGGCATCTCCCCCCACTGGAGGACCGTTTCCTTGGTGATGCGCCCATAGGTGTCAATGTAGACCCCCTCGTCCTCATAGCACACCAGAACCTCTGTGCCGCTGGTGTTGGGCAGGATGATGATGGCATGAGGTCGAACGAGACCCTGGATCTGGAAGACAAGCAGAAAAGCTTTAACACACAGACACACACACACACCCACACACACACCCACACACACACCCACACAGACATACACAGAACTTCAGACACAAGAGAAAGTAACACACATGTGTGCGCAAACACACACATCAGGCATGCCACATGGTAGAGTAAGATGCACACACAGTAACACACTATGAAGCAAAGACTCTTAGTGCGAAACGAACACACACAACGTAACATGAGGCACCAACACTACAGCAGTGCAAACTCACATGGCAGCCAAGCAGAACACCTCTGAAGCATCATCAAAAACCACAAAAAGGGAATCAAATGTTACACTCCCGCAAACGACTGGGAACGTGTTTCTGGCACGACTGGTGCCACCCAGGCCCACCGCCAGCACCCCACGGTGAGCAAGATGAGCCCCGTTTAATGGCTTTAATTATCTGTCAAAATCTCTATTAATTACTGCTGCTCATTTTGGCTTTATTAGCCGTGTTTGTTTGGCTTGCAGTCTCGATAAGGGGGTCCGGCTGGTTTCTCGCGAGCCCCCCAGTGTGGGGGTTGCGGGTAGAGCACCCTCAGTGAAAGTGTCCAAGCTGGTGATGGTCCGATAAGTGGGCACACAAGATGAAGAGCCCGTTCCAATATCCAGGGTGTCGACACAGAGCTTAAATGCACCTTCCTGCTGCCGGCTACCTGGCATGCACACGCGTGTCCGAGCGTCCGTGTGCCCGCGCGTACTTGCCCGTTCCTCCTGTCTGGCTGCCACGATCCGCAGCATGAGCACGGGCACCCAGAGCCGGAGCGCGATCTTGATCCGCTGGCGCGGGGCCGCCATCAGGGGGCAGGGCGGCGGGCGGCGGGCGAGGGACTCCAGGGTGGGAGAGCGAGCGAGCGAGACAGCGATAGGTGGGTGGGCGGGCGAGCAGGGAGAGAGCAGGGAGAAGAGCGCGGCGCGCTGAGCGGGCGACGCAATAAACGGACTGTGCTCCGCCAAACGCATTTATACGGAGGGGATGGAAAAAAAGGAAAGTGGCGGCGGCAGCGGTGGGCCAGGTCAGCAGAGCCTGCTCACACAGTGCCGTATTTTTAGCCACATTCGGAAAGTGGCACACAGCAGTGGGGCTGGGGCCCGACAGCCAATGGGGGCTTTCTGGGACAGTGCACTGGGAGAGCTGGGATACGTAGCGGTCTGGGTACATGTGGCGGCGTATGTGTGGGTGTGCGCGCATGTCAACCACACGCCAGGAGTGCCCCTGTGGGTGTGTGTGTGCGCTGTATGCTCTGCGCGTGTGTCCTGTGTGTGCGTGCCCTGCGTGTGCTCTCTGCTTTTCCCAATGCGGACTCGTACCTCCAGCGCGTGGGCAGAACTCATTAATGCAGCTAGATTCAGCTCGACATACAGAACATTGACGTCTCACACTAGCGGGGGAAGAGGAACTCACACACAAACACACACACACACACACACACACACACACACACACGATAAGCAGGAGATCCCCTTATATGAGCAGGCTCCAGGGGCCACTCTCCAGTAACCACAGTAACTGGTCTCTTTATCCTTCATCGACATTGTTCAGAAGTTCTAAAGTGACATTCAGGCCCTGGGGAGTGGGGGGAACTCACATGCGTGGGCAGGTAGAGGTCATAGGGTGTCCCCGAGTCCACGTCAATGGCATGGAAGCCGCACAGCGAGCCGTAGATGACCTTCAGTCTCTGACCGTCCTCCACAGTCAGGTTCACTGACAGCGGCTTTTGCGGCAGTGAGGTGAAGGACTGGCGAAGAGAGGGAGGGAGAGGCAGGTTGAGAAACAGGTGTAGAGAGGGTGAGAAAGAGAGAGAGACAGAGAGAGAGTGAGAGAGAGAGAGGGAGGGAGATAAAGGATGAGTAAAAGAAACGCAAAAATACAGGGTTAAGAAATTCTTCATATTTCCCAGAATGCAATGCAGCACTTTCATAAAGTCTCACCAACAGTGTTTATATTCACTGTTAAGTCGTTTCACCATCATTTCACTGGTATTTCATCTTAATGCTGCCCCCTAAAGGTGCACCCAGAGCAGTTGATGTGGACATTTCTGGCCGCTCTGAGGTGCTCGTAGGCTTAGGGGCTTAGAGTGCAGCTGGTTAGTTAGCGAGCTCCCGGCTGCTAACGTGCTGCTAGCGGCTAAGAGCTGGTGGAGGCGGAGCGCTGTGGGGGAAGTGGAGCAGCCCCCAGCGGAGACCTTGAACGAGACTGCTGCCTGCAAGGTGACCCTCTTACTGCCACAAAGGGGCCTTTTTCTCGCGATGGCATCCCAGATATTCAGGAGTGGCGGAGTGGGCCCCCAGAAGGAGAGGGAGGGGCCGGTAGAGGTTGAAAGAGGGCGCCCCACCCACACACCTTTTTAGGATACTCTAGTCCTCCCTATTCTTTTCAGACAGATACTTTTGTTATATTTACTTCTACAGCAGACGTCTTTTTCCAAAGGGATGTACCATTCAGAAAGCAGGGTCTGCCCGGGAGCAGGTGGGGCTTAGAGGCCTTGCTCAGGGGCCCAGCAGCTACACCCCCGCTAGATGGATGGATGAATGGCTAGCCATCTCACCTTGAAAGCCATGAACTTGTGGTAGGGCTTGGGGGCCCAGGCGTACACCTCCACCGCGTTCTTCAGGGCGATGACCAGGAACTTGATTTTTTCATAACGCACTAACGGGTGGGGGGAGAGTGAAAAATGACAAGTGAACCATTTTGCTAGGTGGTGCTCCGATCACTGATGTTAAATCCCTGTTGATGCTCAGTGCTGCCCCCTGGTGCCTGATACTGGTCATGATGCCCAAAACCACAACACTCTTTTATTTCTGTTTTTTTCTGGTTGACCCAGATCTTTTATTCGGCTTTTTGTTGACTGCATCCCTCTCTGGTCCCCCTTTATCTACCCGCTAAACTGGGTGACTCTTCCTGTCACTGTCCATTGCATGCAGGCCACAAAAGACCTGTATAATGTTTGCTTTAAAAGTAGCTTTGAAAGCTGACACTGATGCATTGGCCCATTCATCAAGCCCGATGCTTCTCTGAATAAATAAACTAGACTCTACTTTATAAAAGGCACTAGTTCCTCAGCTGTGGTGCCACCTGCTGACCCTTGCAGGGAGTGCATCGTTGCAAGCATGCTGGGTGCCACTCACCAACTTTGTAGTGCACACAACCCTCCAGCTCGCCCACAGATGTCCAGCCCTGCCGCTTCTCCACTTCAGGGTCGTTCCGCAGGATCTTGTTCCTCAGCCAGGACAGGTAGTAGAGCCTGAGCTTGTTCTTTTTACCTGAGGGGCCAAAATCCGGAGAGAGTAATGGCAGAGGTGGGATTACCCCCCTTCATCTGGCGCACGTAGAGGTGGGACTATGACCTGCCTATGTGGAGGACATAACCGTAAGATTAACCCCTTAGATTTACCTTAGATTCTGGGGGTGGGGGGTATGAGATTTGCCCCTGTCTGCTCTGACGATTTAGGTGTGGGATTAGGGTAATAGGAAATAGGAGTGAGATTACCCCACCACTCCCATGGGGTACTGAGATTTTCCCCAGTCGACCTGCCCCAGTTAGAGGTGACCTTATCCCCCCATATTACCGCAGAGCAGTCAGGGCTGAGACCCCCCCCCACCCCACAGTACCACACCCACCTGAGATGGTAATGAGCACGTTGAGGCCCTCCAACACCTCCATCTGCTGGAAGCGGCGACGGCTAATCAGCGAGTACACCTTCCCCTGGCCGCTGCGGTCCAGTAACCACAGGCCGCTCTCTGTGCCCACTAGCAGGTTCACGCCTGTGGGTGGGGGGCGCACGTCTCAGGGGCAGCCCGAGTGGCAGGATGGGCCGAGGCGTGGCGTGGCCTGCTGACTCACCCCAGAGGCCCGCACACAGGATCTCGGCGTGGAACTTCTTCTTGTACTTGCGTATCTCCGGCGTGTCGCTCTGCGGCCGGATGTTGGTGGGGTTGACGTTCACCACGGAGCCCTTCCGCCGGTTTTCCCTCCGTAGTGGCTCCGGCTTGCCACTGGCTACAGTGGCACCAGGGCAGACGGGTTAACAGCGCCCCCTCTCCCCCAACCGACAGCAAACGACTGGTTAACACCGATCGTCCCCCTTCCCCTCATGACTGTGGGTTGTCAGTGAGGCAGGCTGGGTACTCACTGGGGCTACTGCCCACCGGACTCTGCGGGGGGGAGATCTGCATGAGCCGGGGGTCGATGAAAGGCATGAAGGAGGGGGATGATGATGTGGAGGAGCCACTCTTCCCCAGCAGTCCGCCAGTGGGGGACTGTAATGGCAGCAGAGACCGAGGGTGAGAAAGGACAACAGGGCACCTCGCAAAGGTGGCAGCAGCATGTGCATTAGGGGCACTGGGCCCAGCCGGAAGGTGATTGGCCCCCAGAGTGCCCCCTCCCCTGTCACTCACTAATTGAAGTCATATCATTGGCTAATGATAAAGCAGCTCCCCTGAATGAATTATGGCCCCTCTTACGCACCTGCTTTAAAAAAAAATCCTAGAATTGCCCCTGGTGGGGTTGACTTGGACACTGCATTACAGCTCCAGAAAGGAGGGGGGGTCACTGGAATGAACCTGGTGGGTAGCACAGAGGGTCCTGCCCCTGAGGCCCCCCACCTCTTCCTGTCTTATGTGGGTTTCATCCCACAGACCAAAGACATGCTGGTATCTGTAAGACGACCATGTGACTGACTGCCATCCTATCTGGAGTGTCCCCCAGTCTAGTACCCCATGATTCTTGGCATAGGTTCAAGGGCCCTCTGCATCCCAAGCTATGTGGTTTTAACGTGAATTTACTTTTGAACGAGTCTGCAGTTGTGTTCAGTGGAGCTCAGCTATGACGCAAGCGCCCTCTAGTGGAGGAACGAATCATACACATTTATGACTCTGCGATGCTTAATGAACTTCACCATTTCAGCAATCCAAGATTTTGTGTGTTTGCGCAGTCTGATGATGCTCACATTGAGGTGTGGGGATGTGGGATTCAGGGGGGACTTTGGGCCATCCTGGGGGAGGGCCGAGCTGCTAAAGCAGCGGCTTTTCTGCAGAAGATCTGGCAGAAGGTAGTTCTGGTTGCACTCCTGTACTGGAGGCCGCTGCAGGGGTGGAACCTGGATGGGGAGTGAAAGTGCCACAAGCTTTCAGCAGGGAGGAGGCAGGCCAGCCTGAGGCAGAGCCCCATCACTCTAGATCCCCTAGGCTGCAGAAGTGATCAGGAAATTAAGCATGCTTCCAGGAAGTGACGTTTGCTTGCATTCTTTGGGATGTTATGTCACTTTTAAGCTATCATTTGTTATTACTAACTGACCTCACTAATGCTAACTGCTGTAATCACTCATACATTTCTAAGGTATACCAGAACATATACGTCGTTCTAATTTCTGAGACCCTAAAATGAGAGAGGTTTGTCCAATCTTATCCTCAAAGGGTCAATGTGTATGCAGGTTTTTGGGATAAGATTTAGATCACACAGCGGCCCTTTCTGGGTAAGACTGGCCACCCCTGGCTTAGTCTCTCATGTAAAGTCCCCTTCAGCTTGGTTCTTAGTCCTCTTCATGGGCTGCTATGATTAATGCAGACCTACAATTACCTGCTGCTGGTTCAGGTTGCTATGAGGCCGCAGCACCACGCCGTCAGGGTTGAATCCGTAGAACCTCCGGATCCCGTTATTCAGGCTAGGCCTGGGGGGAGGGGGCACGGTCACATGGTGGGGGGTTAGTGATCGCATCCTGCAATTCTTTTTTCAAAAGGCGCTCGCTTTCTATGAAAGAAGAATGACCAACTCCGAAGTGCCACATCAGAGCAGTGGGCGGTAAAACAGGATGTCATAGGAAGATGGGAAAGTGTGCGGGCAGTGGGGCGGGCGGCCGAACACACCGGGTCCTCTCATCCTCGTCACTGCTCGCCATCTCATCACTGGATGAGGAGTACACTGCAGCCTTCAGTGGCGCTGAGCCCTGGAGCAGGGAGGCGGAGGTTAGAGGGGATAACTAATCCCGACTGGACCGGAGATGCTCACACAGACTCTTAGGTAGATCCTGCTAATGCTAACGATTCCTGTAAGCCAGCCGGGGGGCGAGCAGAGAGACAGCCTGACTTTAATAACCTTCGCTAAGGACCTGCGTGAATCTAATGTGATTCTGACTGTTTCTGTGACTAGACCAGCCCCAAACACACCATCATCCGCAATGTTCAGGAAGCCTGTAGTAAGAACACTGAGCCCACTGTCAGATAAGGACAGTCTTCCATAATGTTGTGTCGCTGGACCTGGGGGAGGGTGACTCACCCAAGTTCTCAAAATACCATGTGACCAAGGAGACTTTTATGTGAAAACAAAGGTTTGCATTGTAGCGGAAATGGAAATAAGAGACATCTTAAAGAGGTCGCTATCCTAAGGGGCGATTAGCGGGCCTTCAGAGAGCTACCTGTCTCTGATTGGCTGCGAGTCATGAATCCGCGGAGACAGCTATGGGGCCTTAACCATACACATAACAGGAAGTGAAGAAAACGGATCGTGTTCTACTTTACTGTGACTCAACGTATTGTATAAGTGGAAGCTAGCTTAATGAATGCACCCACTGCCCCCTGCTGTTGAGGAAGTCTCACACACTTTCAGACATTTGAACAAAACCGCCCCTGACTTCATCTGAGATAACACAGCTTCTGAAGCACGCATTGTGTTAATCCCTCATTACATTCAGCCCCCCAAAGACATCTACTATTCATCTGTCATTAGGCTGTAATTAAGACAGACATGAGGACTATAATCTCTGCTGAGGAGCAACACGGAAGCTGAGGAATGACAGCGTGCTGGCTGGCGTCCCGGTTTGGAATGTAAGAGCATGATGCCAAACGGAGCACCTACTGGCGTCATGCCCCTGGCAGAGCTTTCCTGGGACGCCCGATACTGCTGCTGTCGCGAATGCAGACGTGGACTTTCCAGCATCTTGGAGAATTCTGTGGGAAGGCGGATAATCAAATTCCTGACAGAGGTTCGCTTGAAGAAATGACCCCCTCATGCAGCAAGGCATGCTGGGTAAAGAACAACAGCTGTTATTCTGCTGTGTTCACCTTGCGGGTGAGTGGGTGTACACACACGGACACATACTCCGGTAAAGAGATTATCCACTATTCCTGTGCTCTTGGGATGATGGTATCGTTTATTCTACAGATGGTTCTTTATAAACAAGATTCACAAATGAGGAACACAACATGTACACCACAAAAATTGGAGAGACATATCTGAGAACATATTTAAAAGGTACACCACAACTGTTAACATATAATGTCATCCACTGTACAACAGCTGAGGTTTGAGAAGATGGGGGGGGGGTACATACCAAACTGGGTGCTGCTGGTGGAGCCACTGTGAGGGGACCTCCCCCTGCCACCTGGAGATGCTGGAAACCCACTGGAGATAAGCAGGAATGGAGCACGATGAGAGGAAGGAACAGTGTGGGACATTTTGGGCATTCAGCTGGGCCTGGGAGGCCAGAGTGATGGACTCAGCCCAGATTATAGGAATAACGAAAGGAATGACCATAAATAACGATAGGAATGACCATAAATAACGTTAGGAATAAATCCTTCCAGAACATCTGCGTGTAGCGCACAGAATAAGGGACATACCTGGAACCCATCCTCTGATGACTCAACAGTTCCTTGCAGTAGATCTTCGATGTTGTACGTTCTGGGACCTTTGAGAAAAAGGAGAGCCCCCATCACAGAGATTTCAGGCCAGTGGGGGCTCAGAGCGTTCGTCTCGTATGCTCAGATTATATTACTTTTCTTTTAACTTTGGCACAATCCTCACATGACGTGCAATCAAAGAGTTAAGATGCTTATTTTATTCTATTTTTCCATCGGTCCAGGTAGCCCTGCTATGCTGTATTTTAATTTCATTGAAAACAGTCAACGGTGATGAAAAGGACAAACAAAACCTGTCGATGTGAGAACGACGGTTGCCGAACCGCTGAGTTTCTGTCAGTGGGCCCCGCCCTCGCAAAAGAACATCATGGGAGTCGTAGGTGTAAAGAGATTCAAAGGGGATCTGAAAGGTCACCGTGTTGGGGTGTGCACAGTGAAAACCACAACCCCCCACTCCCACAGTGCTGAGCTTGTAGCTCATGCCCCCGCAGTTATATATGTCATAACGGGGAGAGCGAGTGCACCGCCCAGAGGAAGAGGAATTTCCTAAATGACCTCTGAAGGCTCTGAAATGCCACCTCAGCTGGGAGTTGCCGATTTCATCCGTGTGCTTTGCAAATGGGGAAAAAAGCTTGCCGGCCATTAAGAGGAGACGTGGCACCACGCTCTTTTTCTGGAAGAGTCTCGAGCTCTCCCGGGCGAAGGCAACAGATGGTTTGGTTGAGGAGCGCATCTGTTTATCAGCATGATGTAGGAAGTTACACTCATGAGGGATGTTATTAAAAACACAGGCTGTCAGTCACGCTGTGGAATGTGGCTGTGATGTGGGGGGAGTTTGGAGCATACCACTACCCTGAGCAGGTGTATATGTTTGCTCACGCCTATTTTTGTGTGTTGGATTCCCCAAAAAAGTGCCCAAAACTTTAGAAAAGCAAGACATATAACAAAGACACAAAGATGTGTAGGACCCAAACCAAACCCATACACAAACCAGAAACAAAAAGACACATAAACAGTCTTTCTATGGCCACCTTCCCCCAATAAATGGTTTGGCCGAAGTGCAGAGATATAGAATGAGCTGATGGTGGAATTTCAGTATATAAATGTAGGAGGGAATTTCACTCAAGAGTAACTGTCTCACAAGGTTCACAGAAAGATGTATCCATCCTTGAAATCCCCTCACCACTAAAGAACCCACCTTTGGGGGGTGCTCTTCAGAGTTGGGGAAGTCCCAGAATACATCATCTAGGGTGGGGGACATGGGTGTGGTGGCCATGTCCGACAAGGAGCTGCTGTGCTGGGCGTCCCTGCTGGAACGCAGGTTGGCGTTCTGGAAACACATGTCAAGCACGTTAACTGGCAATAGGACTGAATCAATCCCACAATCCACCTGGAGAACAGAACAGTGATTCTCATGAAGGAGTACTTTTATGGAGCTGGTCCGCTCAAGTGACTATGGGCAGCCATATGGCACAGGGAGGGAGGGAGGTGGCGAAAAGTCACACGACCATTTGAAACAGTGGCCCACCATGCGCACAACCGAAAGTCACAGCTTCCCTTGGATATCCATAAGTTAGGCACTCTTGGATGATGTGGAGGTGAGCTCCCCCTACAGGCTTGGAGTGCATGTGAAACCACGAGACCTCTCACGGACTGTTCCACAAGTGTGACTGCGTGTATCGTAGTGCCATGGTCGGCCTTTGGAAGCTCAGGGGGACCCCCCCTTACCTGGTGGGGGACGGCCCTCTGTAGGGCGGGGGTGCAGGGGCTTGAGTTGCTGCCGGAGCCCAGGCGAGACTGGACGTGGGAGGGCAGACCAGCAGCCACGCGGTTCAGATTGTGGCGAGGCCCTTCACACTCCTCCACCTGATCAGGACAGAAAAGACCTTTCAGCCTGTCTCCCTCGGGGGGTCTGGGGGTCAGACTCCAGTCCTCCAGCTGGTACCATCATGGTTCCTCCTTCCTCCTTACTGAGACTAAATGAGCCCACCTGCTACTCCTGGATGTAACCAGGCCATAGAGGATCTTGAGTATGCAACATGTCTGGAGTATGTCTCACAATCGGTACTGTGTTTGCAGCCAGCAGGAGAGTAGCAGCGCTATAAGCAGATGCAAGCAAACCAGAGACACAAAACATGAGGGCGTAGTGGAAAGCTTTACCGCTCGGTGGCGGCCGGCGATGGGCCGTGAGGGGGCGGGGCCGGCAGCGGCCTTCTGGGGCCTGTGGTCGTGCTGAAGTGACAGCAGCTGCGTCTGGTCCTTGGGCAGCGTGCGATGGAATTTTCTGCTCTGTGGGGGGGCTGCCGTCCCCTGCGCGATGACATAAACACACCGAGGTGCGAGGCAGTGCGGGGGTGTGACCGGCACAGCGAAGCGGCAAGCTGACGCCTTTGATGTGCACCTCAGTGGTTTATTGGGGGGGGGGTGCGTCTCTCACTGATTTATGGTGTGGACGTCTGTCAGGGACCCCTTCATCTCTTCCCCCAAATTTACATTTACGGTATTTGGCAGATTACTTTAGCCAAAGTGACTTACACAAGTCTGATCAGCGAATAGATTCTGATACTGGTTCAATAGAACCCAGCTAAGAATACTAATCACTCAAACTGATTTACAGTATGGATGGCGGACAAGGTCGGGAGGGGGCTGACGCTATGGCCAGTCCTGTAAGTCCCTCCCCAACACCTACCAAATAAATTTGAATAACCACTGTCCCTGCCCTGCATAGCCCCTCCCAAAAAGCAGTGGCAGCACCCACAGAAGCAGTGGAAAGGTGATAAGGCTGTGGGGATCTTACCTGCTCCTTGAGGGGGGCCGCAGGCCTGCCGCCATCGTCCGCCTTCTGCCGGCCCGCTCCCTTTAATGGCAGAGTAAAAACAGGCTCAGTGGCTAGGAGGACACACGCTCTCCCTCCGCCTTATAAATACGTCACACTAAATGTAGGAACGGGGCACTGATGGGGGAAGTCAGGGGCTTTTCCTGAAATCTTTCAGTGCATTTTGGGTCCCAAAGAGCGATCTTAAAAGGTGCGAGACTTTAAATTAATGCCGATGACAGCCTGTGAGGCAGGCGCAGCTGCGACTGAACACTAAACTCACTGGCCATCTGTAAATAATTAGTTGCCAGGTTCCTCTCCAGACACCTCTCAAACTCACTAAGGCTGTCAAAAGATGAAGAATGACAGCCGGTTTAGGGCAGATATGTGAGGCAGAAGCGGACCCAAGAATGGGGGTGGACACGGACACACACACACACACACACACACACACACACACGTTTGTAGTCATATCTTTGTGGGGACTCTCCATTAATTTCTATGGGAAAAAAACCCCAGCAGCAACAACCTCAATCCCTACCCAGCCTAACCTCCACCAAAAGTAACCAAACAAAATACAAGTCCTTTGGCGTTTTTAGTTTTTTGATTGCAGTAACAACTTTTTATAAAATTGGCCAAAAAGGTGGTAAAATATACAATGTAAAATATACACAATCCACACACATAGACACATAGGCTCAGTGTTAGCATTCATAACTTGGAGACTTGCTATTAATTTTTATGGGCATAACCCTTATTCTATAATGCTACAACGCTAACCCCTACCCAGCCCTAACCTTAACACCCATGACATGTGACTCACCAGAGCCAATCAGAACAGAATGCGCTTTAGAGTTTGCAGAATAAAACAGTATCCCAGAGTATATGCGGGGGTTTGGCTAATTCACCCTGAGATACCCTACCTGCTTATTCTCACTCCTCCTGTGTGCTTCTGACACGTTACTCCCGTCGTCTGAAGCATGCCTGCCATCAGGCTCCACCTCATCCTGCCACAGCATCTCCTGCAGCTCTGGCCACTGGAAGCCGGCCTCCAGCTGCTGCCTGCGCTGCTGCTGAGGTCGGTGGGTAAGATTTGCATTAGCATTGTACTGCTAGGGTTAAATTACGGTAGTACAATGGTAAAATGCTTAAACATTTGAGTAGGGTTGTATTAGCAATGGTAGCAGATTAGACAAGAGTTATGTTACCATTCATAGAAGATCAGTGTACGGTTAGGGTTAGCATTGGGGATAGATTAGAGTAGGATTATATTAGTACTGGTGATGGATTATAGTAGAATTATGTTAGAGCAGGGTAAGATTAGAGCAGGGTTGAATTAGCACTCATGGAAGATTTAGCATTCATTAAAGATTAGGACAGGGTTATGGTAGCATTCATGAAAGATTATTGTAGGGTTATGTTAGCTTTGGGGACAGATTACAGTAGGATTATGTAAAGGCATAGAGAACGATTACAGTAGGATGATGTCAGCACCGGGGATATGTTACAGCAGGACGATGTCAGCCCCGAGGATATGTTACAGAAGGACAATGTCAGCACCGGGGATATGTTACAGCGGGACGATGTCAGCACCGGGGATATGTTACAGCGGGACGATGTCAGCACCGGGGATATGTTACAGCGGGACGATGTCAGCACCGGGGATATGTTACAGCAGGACGATATCAGCACCGGGAATGTGTTATAGTGGCGTTATGACTCGTAGCGCTTTGGTAGCATAGCTCCTTACATCCTCCAGCTTCTGCCGCTCCTCCTTCTGGCGCTCGATGCGCTTCTGCCTCTCAGCCAACAGCTGCCGCTTGTATCTCTCCTGGTCGAGGAGCTGCTGCTGTTGCAGCCTCTGTTGACGCTGCGTCTCCACACAGCTGCGTGTCTCCTGCTGCAGCCGCAAGAACTCCCGCCGCAGTGTGGACTCACCGGGCATGTTGACGATGGAGCTGCAGTGACACACATGCATGCAGGCTGAGTGAGTACATGTGGGGGCACAACCAGCACTGGGACGCCCCCTCGTGGGGACTACCTGTCATGACACTGTGGGGTAGAAAATTTTAGGTATGTTTTTCTGAGTGCACATGTATATTTGAGTGTGTAGGTAGGTATTCATAACTGTGTATGAGTGTGTAGGTCGGTATGTATGTATGAGTGTGTAGGTCTGTGTGCGTGTGTAGGTAGGTATTCGTAACTGTATATGAGTGTGTAGCTGTGTATGTGTGTAGGTGTAAATATGAATGTGTAGCTATGCATTCATAAGTATGTACGAGTATTCTTCAGTGTGTATATATGAGTGTGTAGGTGTGTAGACATGATCGCACGCCTGTGCATGCAGATGCCTCTTCCTATCCCTCTGTCTGCGGACACACCTCGGCTCTCCTGTATCTTCGCTCACGTCCTCCTCTTCCTCCTCACTTCCGCTGTACTCGTATTCAGTCTCCTCTGTAGGGGGACAGTGTGACCTCAGGTGTAGTTTGGGGGGGGGTGGGGGTAGCAAAAGAAGCTTCCCAGCAGCCCACTTATAGCCCCGCGGTGCGTATTTTTAGAAAAGGAGAAGTCGACTGGCTACACACGTGGTAAAGAGTGGTCGACTGGAAAACACCTTCACTCACAGCCACAGAGATGTGGTTTCCGTTGGGGGTGGGGGTGGAGACTAAACAAAGTAGAGCCCCCATACTCAAAAAGCACAACAAGAAAGAGGGGCGTCTCAGTCTCAAATACCTGCCTGTTCTTGTTTATCTGAATAATCAGTGACTGTTTGTTAGAGCCCAGTGTAGCTTAGCATTAGCACAGGGGATGGGGCCTACCTTTGTCCCCCTTCTTCTTCCGTGTCCGGTCCAGGTGGTCCTTGAGCATGATGCGCACCTGCCGCTCCTGGGGCAGATCCTTGACAAATGGGTGCCGCAGCAGCGTCTCAGTGGATGGCCTCTGCAGGTGGTTTTTCACCAGGCAGCTGTCCACGAACGTTTGGAACTTCTTGGACCTGGAAAGGCCGGCACACATGAGACGGTGACCCTGTCCGTCACAGCATGCGGCTCAGTCTGACACAGTGGCCACACCCGTGACCGCCAGGGAAGGTCCTGGTTGGGAAATCCCGAAATTACCCCAACAAAAATGCTGCCTGTAAATGACCACACAGCCTGTTTGAAGGAAGAGGAACCAAAAGCTGGTATTGGATTGTGGTGTAATTTAAGCTGAGACAGTAGGGGGGGGCATGCTCTGTGTAGAGCTGGATGGGGTCATTTTTTCGAGAATATTCCAGGTCCGGTTCTGTCCATGTTTGCACCTGTCGCTCATTCCCATGTATGCTGTATATACATGCGAGAGAGAGCCCCTTTTCCTCCAGGAGTAAATAGCTGAACATCCCTGCTTCTTACTCATCTATTAGATTCTTCTGGCTTTTCCTACCCTGCCTGAACCCCACATAGGTTTGTATGTTGGTTGGAATATGGTGGTTTCTCACAGAGCATGGAAGCAACCCCACCATTCAGATCCAAACTCATCATTGAGCACATGGCTCCCACAATGCTTTGAGGCGGTGGCATCTTACCACTTCCTGGACTTGAGCTTCGGGGCTGGGTTCCGTGGGATGAGGAAGAGCGCCCTCATGGGGTGCATGTCACAGAGGGCTGAGGGGGGGGGGAAGGTACAGACATACAAAATAATTAGGAGGTATTGACCCTGACACAATGTCCCAGTTAGTGACCTAGTCTGTCTGGTTCGCTGTTCAGAGACACTCTCCACTGTCTGGCCATCCCAGTAGTCAGGCTGTCTCTCTTGGAACGTTAATACATTGACCCTGACAGGTCCATTTGGCGCTGAATAGTCAAGAGGGTCCAGCTGGTAGCCAGCAGGATCCGGTCACGTAACCCTTGTATAACGGTTCGCTTCAGTGAACTTGGCGATACAGCATTTGTATGGACAGCTTGCACAGGACCTTTTTTCACTGCTTAGAATAGCTTTAAATGAGAAAGCGGGTCTTTCTTGCCAAGGTGCTTCCAACTGGAAGATATCTTTGAGATGATCATTGACCAGGCTTTATTGTGACGATCACTGAGCAGGCCACGCTGTGACAATCACTCAGCAGGCCTCACTGTGACGAACACTCAGCAGGCCTCACCGTGACGATCACTCAGCAGGCCTCACCATTACGATCACTCAGCAGGCCTCACCGTGACAATCACTCAGCAGGCCTCACCGTGATAATCACTCAGCAGGCCTCACCGTGACAATCACTCAGTAAGCCATGCTGTGACGATCACTCCGGAGGACTTATTGTGATGATCACTCAGCAGGCCATGCTGTGATGATCACTCAGTAGGCCTTACCGTGATGATCACTGAGCAAGCCTTACTGTGATGATCACTCAGCAGGCCATGCTGTGAAGATCACTCAGTAGGACTTATTGTGATGATCACTCGGCAGGCCATGCTGTGATGATCACTCAGTAGGCCTTACCATGATGATCACTGAGCAAGCCTTACTGTGACGATCACTCAGCAGGCCATGCTGTGACGATCACTCAGTAGGCCTTACCATGATGATCACTCAGCAGGTCTCACCGTGACGATCACTCAGCAGGCCTCACCGTGACGATCACTCAGCAGGCCTCACCGTGACAATCACTCAGTAAGCCATGCTGTGACGATCACTCAGTAGGACTTACCGTGATGATCAATGAGCAAGCCTTACTGTGACGATCACTCAGGAGGCCATGCTGTGATGATCACGCAGCAGGCCTCACTGTGATAATTACTCAGTAAAATAAACTGTGAGGATAAACATCAAAAACTAATCCATCTGCTTGTACACCAGCTTTCACTCCAATGATTCTCTAGGCACCCCACAATGCTAAGGTGATGTGATGGTACAGCACTTACGTGGGGCTCCTTCAGCCATCTCCAGGGCAGTGATTCCCAGAGACCATAAATCGCTCTGGAACAGAACAGAGACAATGAGGGAGAATGGGCTATCACTGTAAAAGCCACTGTCAACCAATGAGAACTTATGGGAGGGGCCTGGGCCACTAGACCTAGCCGTGGCTCTCACCCTGTAGTCGTAGGTGGCATCCTGGTTTTCATCACAGGCGATGACCTCAGGCGCCATCCAGTAGGGTGTGCCAATGAAAGTGTTCCTCCTGCCAATGGTGCGGTCAAGTTGGGCACTCACACCGAAGTCCACTATGGTGAAAGCGAAAGGTGTGTTAGAGGCTTAGCAGCTATGAATTTAACTGGTCAGTCTAAGAAAAACCTGTTACCGTGCATTCTGAGATAATGTGTGAATATCTACCTGTTATGGGGCAGTATAAGAGAATCTGTGATTCCAGCATTCAATTATCTCTCTCTGAGTCGAAAGTCCGATAAAAACGTCATGAAAAATGTCACTTCCTGTTGGAAACATGCCTCCTTTCCAATGTATGTCCGACATAATTTTGTTGTCCAAGATTCCCCTGTGACGTCATTTCAACATGGCGGCTTACAAAATCAACAGTAATTATTTTATAAACTATTTTATAAATATTAAAAACTGTTTACTTTGTTAAATGTAGTTATAAATAGTTACCAGCCTTTTGTTTATTTGTAGTTTGTTTGCCTCTTGAAAAAAGAATATTGCTATGGATCTACTAAATTATTACAAAGCTCTTAATGTGGCTTGACTAGTTTGTTTTTCTTGCTTGTGTCTCGGAAAAAAGAATCTCGCTCCAAATCTGCTAATAAAAAGCAACAACACACAGCAGCGTGTTCATGGAGGCAGCCATGTTTGTTCCGAAATGTGGGTAGCTTGAATAGGATACTGGTTGGACATGACGTCACGCACCTTGGAATTTACGACTTCGGAGAGATAATCGAACGCACCATACCTACATGTTATGCCTTGTTCACACTACGCGATTTTCCAAGTCATCAGATATACTGTTCACACTATGCAACTTGTCATCGGGAATATTCCAGTCCTTCTGATTTACACACTACACAACTGCTCAGTGACAGGGGGGATCACACTTCAAGACTTTTCACCAGGAGGAATTTCTGACGAGTGTTGTCTGGTCAGCAAACTAAATTTTGTAATGAAATCACATGTGTGAATGACACCAGCAAATCACAATTGTACTGCAAACGCGCTGCAAAAAGTTAAAACACTTGAGTCCGACATTAACAAACGAGTGGAAAATTAATCCTCATATGTAAAGAACTTTCAGGAAACAGTATCATATACCTTTGGCCGTTAGTGACCCAAGAACAGTTTGTAATCAAACTGAGCTTTATTGACGTTTTTAACCTCCTTTCTAAATCTTGCCTCAGATTTCTTTTCATCCTGTGTCTTGCATTCTCATTGGTTCTGATACTCTTTACGCCTACTGGATTTTGAAGTCTATATATTTGGCATGTTAAATATTTGCCAGGCGTCTGTAATGCATCGGTGACTTCATCACATCGCGTCTTTGAACAGTTCACACACACAGATCAAGCGCTGATTTGTCGTCCCTGATCGAACACCGATTTGCTGATCTGGGGGATTTTGTCGCCGTTCTCCAAAATCTGTTGCCGAGTGGAAAATGGGGACTGAAATAGTGTAGTGTGAACTTAGCTTAGGAGAACATGTGAACTTAGCTTAGGAGAACATGTGAACTTAGCTTAGGAGAACATGTGAACTTAGCTTAGGAGACCATGTAAACTTATCTTAGGAGAACATGTGAACTTAGCTTAGGAGAACATGTGAACTTAGCTTAGGAGAACATGTGAACTTAGTTTAGGAGAACATGTGAACTTAGCTTAGGAGAACATGTGAACTTAGCGTAGACCATGCACAAGCTGCCACCCACCTAGCTTGACCTCAGCGTTTTCAGTCAGCAGCACATTTTGGCCCTTGATGTCCCGGTGGATGACGTGGTGAGAGTGAAGGTGTGACAGACCCTGAACATCAAAGAGACAGAGTATTAGGAGTGGTTCAAAGAACAGCCAAGGCACTTTCACACCAAAGTTCTGGAACCTGATCCTGGTTTACAAGTCCCTGGGTTGTCTCAACCTGGAACTTTCGGAGCTCCTGGCCACTTTCATACCACACAACAAGACCTTGGTCTTTACACTAAATAAGAGTGGGAGATGCAAAAAATTTGTAGATTAAACTTTGCACATAATTTCATATGAAACTACACCGCCATGCCAAAACCATGAGAGGATAAATAAGTGGTTTTGCTAGTTATTGGGGGGATCGATACTTATCAAAATGGGACACAACATGTTATTTATATTTTGTTTATATGACACGCAACATGATTTTTATTAATACGGCCAGAAGATTCAATTCAACGGTATCCTGCTAATAAGTGCTGGCAAGTTTCACCACCAGCAAAGCAGATTTTAGTGATCTAATTTTCCAATTCAGAAATATGGAGATGTGAGCAAAAAATGTATTCATTGATGAGTTAAATGAAACTAGGATACAAAAATAATTCCATCTGACCGGTTTTTACCCTGTTACATCTCTTTTTCTGCACTTCTGTGTAACTTCCAAGTTAGCGCCAGTGCTCATGGTCAACCAATCAGCAAGCTTCCCAGTAGTTTGAATGTGTTTGAATGAAAAGTACAGTACAGGTCAAAAGTTTGGATACACCTCATTCAATGTGTTTTCTTTATTTTCATGACCAATGGTAGAACATTGGTAGATTCTCACTGACGGCATCAAAACTATGAATGAACACATGTGGAGTTTTGTACTTAACAAA
>JABFEA020000002.1:28109694-28129778 GCA_019775915.2 Cyphomyrus plagiostoma
ACCCCCCCCCCCCCCCCCCCCCCCCCCCGCGCCCGCCCGGCCCCGGCGCGCGCCCCCCCCCCACACTCGCAATTAGTGATTCTGCCTGCTTTAGGTACTTACACTTTTTTACTTAATAGCAAGTGGGTCAGAATGAGGTCATAACACAATAAATATGTAATAATGTCATTAAAGTAAAAAAACCTTCACAAATGTTAGAGGTGTTATTTTTTATGCAGTATTAATGCCAAAAATAAACAGTAATCAGTGTATATGCATGGTAAAGTACAGTTCAAAACACCAAAACGGAGCAGCTTAAAGATCAGGCAATGTCCTTCTGTGCAGGTTCAGGGTGGCAGTCAGGAGGATGTTCATGTTTTGATGATAGGAGATGACAGGTACTGAGATTGTGGTCTCACTGATGGACGGGCACGCCTTCAGCCTCTCTTTACAGGAAACTCCACACGCAGCCTTTCTTATCCACTCATCAAGCATTCCCGGCCATGACATAAATTAAGAGGTCTACCAGCCACACGACAGCACCCAACCCAGGTCCACTCCTCTAGGGTTTCTCAGAAGGCGGTTAACACCACAGTGAGAATGCTGGTCTCAGCCCAGCAGGTCTAATTAAAAACACCCCCTCCCCTTAAACAGCACCATCCATGTGTAAAGAGTAGTGATGTCAGTGTCGATAAGGATGTGGACTCCACCCAAGGGTGTTAACCTCACTCGCATCTGGCGCAAACCCCTGCTGTGAATATAGGTCACAATATAGGCAGAGATCTTTCTAATGCCTGTGCCCACACTAATAAACATGAAATAATGAGCTTTTCACATCATTAATTCATCTCCACATTAGTGCATTTCTGACTCACTCCCTGTTGACCGGGAAGTGCAAACGGACCATTGTGATACTACATCTGCATTAATCATTTCCAAGTACACAAACTACAGCAAACTTAAGTAAAAGTCAAGGGTTGCCCAAAAATTGCAGGAAGGGGGAATGTTTAGTCAAAACTGAATATGTGAGAGTTTATGACAGGTCTGAGAGCTTTCCACCAACCTTGTAGACTTGCCCATAGGTCCCGTTTCCAACCACTTCCACCAGCTCAAATATCCCAGCAGGATCCTGCAAACGTGCAAAGACGTTGTCAACATCTCACTAAGAGTCCGCTTCACTAACGTTACAAATTTTCTTGAAGCCTAGAAATAATCTGCTGTTTCCTCTTAAAAACAACCGAAGACAAACGGTAAATGCGAGCTTATTAAACGGTGCACGAAGTCACCCAGTTTTCCTGAATGTTTAAGGGACTTTATAAAGGCGCTTTTAGAGCCCCTGTCCGCTGCTTCACAGCCGCTTTTCTCCTCCCTAATCCCGCAGAGTAACACCGTAACTCCGAGGCGCCGCTCCCTCCATCCTCTCCTCCAAGCGCAAACTTTCTCCATCCTTTTCCCGATACGAGCTGACACAGTAAGACGAGCGCAAAGTAGCCGCAGCTCCGACAGCCTCTCGGCGGCTGTCACGGAGCCGGACTCACCCGGAGCATGGAGAGGTCGATGCCGTCCAGGCTCCTGCCGTCTCGCGCCATGGCGACTCCGGCTCCGGTATCGATCGTTAACGGGACGCGGGAGCTGCGATGGCGGCGGGGGTCCCGCACAGCCTGTCAGTCCACGGCCGGAGCCGGCGAGAAGCGAAGCGAGGCCAACCGAGCGACAAACACAGGAAACTTCTCATCCAGCGAAACCCGGAAAACGCGGAGGAAACAAAACAGGGTCCCCCCTCCTCCTGCTCCTGCTCTCCCCAAGAAAACAAAATTTCAAAAAAGCGCGACTCAGAAAGCAACGGTCCCTCTGCGTGTGCGCTTAAAGCGCGCAGTTTGCATTTTACACCCTGCAGCAGGAGGTCTATGAGAATGCAGGGTAAAGGGTGATTCATGCACGCTATGTCCAGTTAGACTTAAACCCACTGTCCCTTTAACCAGCGTTACATTTGTTTTTAAGCGGGGAGAAATAAGTTAAACTGACAGGGCTGCATTGACGACTTTGTAAAGTAATGGCTGCTGGACATAAAGTGGATTTTTTTGGGTATAATTTATCAATGATGTAAAAGTATTGCTAGTTAGCTGCGCTCACCCTTGTCTTGGTCTCCTCCGTATATGGGAGGGAGGTGGGGGGGTCACATCGGAGTCTGGCCGTACTCTGGTGGCTCCGTACGTGACCCCCTGCCCGGGAGCCCCAGTTTAAGGGCCCCTTTCTTCACACGGGGGCAGCGTGCGGCGCGGGACTGAGGCAGCTGACCTCTGAAGGGGGCCACTGTGTCCGGCTACAGTGAGCCCTTTCTTGAGTGGGGAGAGGGAGGGTGGTGTGCAGTAACAATACGGAGGCATGATGAATAAGCAAAGAGGCCCCCAGGCTTATGATATAACGACGACATTCTTAGGTGGGGTTGACGCTCAGATGGAGAGGGATGGAGTGGCTGGCGAGGCTCACATCAGAGTGCCATGGTATACAACCCCCCCCCACCCCCCCCCCACTTACCCTGTTGGCCTGAGGATGAAGGATAGAAAATTTAGGTTAGGGTGTTTGGGGGAACACTCATACTGTCTTCATGTCAATTTACATATAAGTCCTTTTCCTACATGTCCCACGCACTCCGGTGTGTATCTGTCACCGTGCTGCTGGTTGGAGGCTCCGCAGGATGCCCGGGGGGGGGGGTGTAAATACATTTATTGTGAAATAACACGTAGAGGTGCAAGTGGCTTGTCACGCAATGGTGGAGTCTCTCTTATTGACACACCACACCCTGGACCATGATGGTAAAGTTCGCCGGACTGGCAGCAGGTCAAAAGCCAACCTATTCACTGGAGTTGTGTCCGGCCGCTGTCTTGGGCGGGGGAGTTTGGGTCCAGAAACAGTCACACAAAACAATAACAGTGGCCAGCTCCCCCCTTCACCCCCACCTCCACCCCAAGGAGATCTGAAAAGTCAAGTGAAACCACAGTTCCGCTCATGTGAGATTCCTGTCAACATGCAAAGCAAATAAACAACACAGTGTGTATCAGATCGTAGTATTTCTCATTGCGTGGCTTAAATATGGTCGTCTGGTTAATCGGGTAAATCGGTGAAAGTGAACAGGAGTGAAACGTACCTCACTCCTCACCAGGATTATGTAGGTGAAGTTTGTGCTTTAGTGGGACAGATGAAACAAACTGAACAGATGAAACAAACTGAATGGAGGAAGTGAGTTCAAGCATCCTCGTGTTAATTACTCATTTGCATGGCCGTTGCATGTTATTAAACTATAAATGAGAATAACAGTACAATATGCACAACCTATCCAAGACAGAACTTATACCAAAGGTAAGGAGCGGATCTTTCTCCAGAAGACATCAGGTTGCTGGCATGATGGACTCCCTGTGCACCCCTGTCTGCGAGAGGCAGGCGCGTCCCGGAGCCTCTGGCCTTGCGAGATGGCGGATTGGGACGCGTGAGGATGTAGATGTGACTACTAGGGGCTTTTACAAGCCCTGTGGTGTTCCTGCATTTGACCCTTGTGATTTAGCCCTTAGTCCACCCAGTTAGGCCCCAAGTTGGGGTCTTGCTGATCATAGGGACCTGAGAAAATGGGTTAGGGTTTAGGGTTAAGGTTGATAGGGATGTGACACGCCGGGTGCTGATGTTGACCCAGCTCCAAGTCCCCATGTGGGGGACAGAGTCCCGCTGAGTGGCTCTGGCACGTCTCTCTCAGCGGAGCTCCACACGCGGATTCGATCGCCACTTCCCTTCCGTGCCGCCTGCAAAATTCAACTCTAATCTGCGTCATTAGGTTGGCACCGTGCAATATTTCCTTCCCTTTTGAAAATGAAAATAAAAAGTGCCCCTCCTAGTCTTAGGGGGTTTATTTATAGGCTGTGGTGAGCAGCCATCATCATCCTTTCATTTAGTCACATATGTCTACACTCGTCCGCTTTTTCCAGACATCCTGCTTTTGGTGGCTCCCTCCTTTATTTTTAAGGGCAGAAATATTTTGGGAATGTAGAGCGAACACGATTTTTGGACTTTAAAAAAACTCTGTGTATCGCTCTGTTCGTCGACAAACAGTAAATCACATCTCCGGGATTTGTGTGACCTGTGACACGCTGACACCACCAGGTGGCACTGTTGTGTTTTAACGTTACTCTGCATTGAACGTAGCCTTTCATTAGTTTATTAGTGAAAGTTAATCCAGGGTCCGAAGGGCTGGTTTCCACTTGATTTCAGTGAAATATTGATAATGTGGATTTTTTTTAGCTATAATAAATAGTAACCCAATTCACGTCATTATCATGAAGGTTGCTGTAAAAGATGGAACCGTGGCTCTATAATTTGCACAAACTGGAATGTCTCCCTCTACAGGCATTATTTGGTTCTCTCAACAAATATTTCCTAGAATTTGTGCACTGTAAGGGTTTCTGCAATCACAATGATTTCGGCAGAAAATGTTTACACAAGAAAGCATGTTAAAAAGCATTTATGAAAAGTACACTGCTGCTTGACAAACTCCTTCCTGAGAGTAGCTGGCTAAGGGTGTAACTCTCAGTTGTGTAATTTTTTTGCTCTTTCTAACCTCCATCGTTCCCAGCTCTGTTTGGAGAACCAGAGGCTCTGAGTAACTGACTGAGCACCTCAGACCCTTCGCCAGAAAGCTTCGTCCTCTTTTCACACTCGGCCTATTTTTTCTCCTTGTCATTTCCTTGCTTGTGACTGACGCACACGCGTGACCCTGGCGTTGGCGTGACGCGGCGGCACGCTCCATTTACGTGTTTCCTTCTCACTCGCATGCTTCGTCCTTCAGTTTTGCTCCCCATCTGTGGGGGAGCAGAATGTAAGGTTTCCTCTCCTTGAGGAAGAGCCAACCCACCCCCCCCAACTATATATCAATTGGAACCAAATGCCAAACTCCACCTGCCCTTGTATGAAAAATGAAAAACACCATTTTCTCCCACCTCTTGACTGTCGGCCTCCATTCTTCCACCCCCCGGAGCTGGTGACAGGGGCCTAGACCAGGCCCCCCAGGGGCCCTACCTACTGCTGTCCTACTAAACCATCCCACTAGCCTTCCCCTATCCCCCACAGTATGTTAATATCTGCTAATATCTAATATCTATGCCAATATAGACGGTCCCTTGATCCTACAGATGCATTGTGGGTAATGCCTTCTGTGTTTAAAAGCACCCATGGGTCAAATTCAGGGTTGCAGGTGAAATCAAAATCTGGGACCAGCATTAGTTGGAGCACGGTAGGTTACTGAGGACTGTCTTGCCCATAACATAACCAGGTCAGATATCCAGGGTGAAGGACATTATCCAGTTCAAACACATGGGGGCAGTAGAGAGGCTTAAGCTAAAGCAGCGACACCAACAGGAACATCTGTCTCCTGGGCCAGGTCAGTGACATTCTCTCCAGAACGAAGCCTGGGTTCTTGGCCATGCAGCAGAGAAACATTGGAGTGGGTCCATTTCTCGTACCCTGCGAGGGCTGGGGAGACAGCAGGGTTGTGCACGCGTGTGTATGTCGAGGAACACAGGCACAGAGATCCAGGAGCTACTAATTTTTCTCTGTGCTCCTGCCTGGCTGGTGAACCTCTTGTCCTCCTGGGAGGAGAAGCATAGTCAGAGCAATAGGAGAACATGTGGGGTGGGGTGTGGGGTGGGGGGTGGTGGCTGAGAGAGAGGGCCTGGTCCACCAGAGAGACAAATCAAACCATAACCTGTATCAAATATTTCAAATATTCATATTTAATTGGCTTCAAACTATGACAATTACCTTGTGTAAATTCAGACATGGAACTTCTGCTTAAATATAATAATGCTCACAAAATACAGTGTCTCTTTGACGAGCGGAGTCCCCCTTTACGCCCCCTGGAGCCCAGATGGGGAACTGCACACACACGGCACATCACGTCAGCCTTCTATGCACGCTCCCAGCAGATAGGAAAACTGTACAGAGTAAGAGCAGCTTGAGCTTTAAAAACAAGGTCATATATATTACCCCGTCTCCGAAAAGGAGAAATTCAAGTAGGAAAATCACTTCTGAAATAACCCTCGTTTTACGGCCGACGGAAAAGAAAGTCAAATGATAATAATAATAATAATAGTAATAATAATAATAATAATAATAATAATAATAATAAATAAAATCCCCAAACATTAAAGAGCAAATGAAAAAGTCCCGGACAGGTCCTGGTTTTTTTGTACCCCAGTGCTTGTTAAAAGTCGTCTTCGTTAAAAGTCGAGTTTTCATGCAGGTAATCAAAATCCATGTCACGCTGCAGTACCCTTCCCGTCTACCAGATGTCGCTGGTGAGCTCGCGGCTGGTCAGCGGCACCAACGTGCTGTTGAAGTGCAGCTCGGTCTTGGCCTTGCCGCCGCCGCTGCCCCCGCCGGGTATCGTCTGCCCGTTGAGCAGCGCCATGGGGATGTTGCAGTACGTGTGCCTGTCCCCCAGCGTGCCCGTGTGCACCGGGGACGGCGGCACTTGGTACTCGTATACCCGACAGAAGTGTCTCATCTGCGGGCGGCCCGCCGGGTCGAAGTCCGGCACGTCGGAATGGCTGGGCGCCAGCGAGGCGGAGGTGTTGGTCATCGCGATGCTGGCGACGGTCTGCAGGTCGCCAAAGAGGCCCTGCTCGCCTGAATCCAGCACCTGGCGGCGCGACAGCGTCTCCTTCCTCTTCACGGGCATCTCATAGACCAGTCGCTTCCAGAAGTGTGACTGCAGCCGGTTGTTGGCGGGGCCCTTCCACTTGACGACGGACAGCAGCTTGATGCCGTGCTTGAGGGCCTCCACCTCCTGGTAGTTGATGACGCTACGGAGGTCGGCGCACTCGATGAGGATGACCTTGATCTCGCCCGTCACCAGCATGCCGTGGATGCGCGACTCGAGCTGGAAGATGCTCCAGCCGCGCTTGGCCACAAACTCGGGGGTCAGGATCATGATGAGCCTGCGGCTCTGCTCGACGCTCCTGGCCAGATCCTCCATGTAGCCTGAAGGGGGAGAAGGTGAGGGGGAGACACGTTATGCAGGGAGAGATAGGGTGACAAGGGGAGATGGAGGGACAAGGGGACACCACAGGGGTCTGCGGATGACTGCCTCAGTACGGTGACACTTACACGAACAATACACTGCCATATATACGATACAATGCTAAAATTCTATAATGAATCCCATTTTCCTTAATATGAAGCAAAATACAAGGCTTGGGATCAGTCAGAAAGAAACACACAATGGGTGAGAAACAAACGGAGGATCGTCCACGCTGACCTGCGTGGGAATATTCAGAGAGGCTGCCAAGAAAACGCGCAGTGTTCTGGGCTGGGATCCCATCCATGCCGCTGCCAGAGCCATGCACCAGCGCAGGGTACCTACGAGCTTGCAGCCCGTTGCACAAGGCAGGGGACGCCCAGGACAGGATGGGGCTCCGTAGGGCACGCACACACACAGGGACACTGGCGTAACCCATCTCAATGTTTCTGAACGGCAGGAAGCCGGCATCCCCTAGAGGAAATCTACGCAGACACAGCCGGAACACCTACACGATTGCGTGGGATTCGAACCCCCAGCCACGCGGCTCTTCACTGAGCCAAAGTTCTGCCCTGTGCGGTAAGTCAAACTGCAAGAAACAAAACGAGGCTTCCAGAAAAGACTAAAAACAGATCCCAGAGCTGGCTGAAAGACAGCACCACCATGTGACCTGTGTGACGGGGAGGATCCAGAGCTCTTCCTTCCTGCACTTGTCACACACAAGGGCAGGCACACTATAAGACCTGCATCCCGACCCGCGCAGCTCAGATTGGGGGGGGCGGTAAATCCACAGGGATGCAAATCTGTGCTGGAGGTCATTAGATCAGGGAAGAAAAGGGAATAACAGGGAATGACAGGGAATAATTCCGCAAGTAGAAGGAAATGCAGCCAGATTTGTACTGATCCACGTCCTGTACTGATCAAATGCCAACGTGAGGAATGGCTGGGCTTTTAATGATAGAGCTGCCGATGTTAAAAAACAAAATTGACATGCTCACTCTGGCCAGACCCCCAGGACAGAACCTCCCAAGGTCAGACCCCCCCAGGGCTGAACACTCCCAAACTGGATCCTCCCAGGACTGAACCCCCACAGGCTAGCCCCCCAGGGCAGACCCCCAGAGCAGAACCTACCCAGGCTGTACCCCCCAGGGCTGACCTCCCCCAGGCCAGACCCCTTTGGGCACCCCCAGGACAGATCCCTAGGCTGCTCCTTCCGCCTCGCATCTCCCTGCACATTACCTTCTGCTCTATTTGCAATTATATGCTGCTTTCAGGCTCACAGGGGCCTACGTTTCCCAGTAACCCAGCCACAGTGTAAAGGCCTGGAATCTGCCAGAATGCGGGCCCGCTGGCACTCTAAATACAACAAAAAGGCCATGAAGCAGGTTTGGTTTAGGATCTATCTGTTCTGGCATGCATGGCCCGTGTGAAGAGGGGCTGTTTTGAGCCCCCGCATCGCCCCAGCACCTTGCTCCCCTCAACCTGTCAGCTCCCCCCCACCCGCCACCCCCACTCGGAACCCCGTTTTCCATCATCTTCTAACGAAAGTAACGACAGAAAAGCAGCAACACGCTGCAATTTCATGGTCAATTTGTGGTGCATAAATAACGCTGTTTCCACGGCGGTGGGGGCTGCAGAACCCCCCCTCATCTCACGCTCATGACGATGTAAATCAATTAATGCCGTTAAGAGGCAGCAGAGCCTGCACATTCAAACGAGCTGTTTAAACAAACAATCCCTCTCTCCACTCCTCTCTCCTCCTCCTCTCCAGTCTCCTCTCTTCTCCTCCCCAGGCCTCTCTCTTCCTGTCTCTCCTCCTCCCCTCTCTTCTCTACTCTCTCCTCCCCTGCTCCTCTCTTCTCTACTCCTCTCCTCTCTCCCTTCCCCAGAAAAGGGACCTGACTTGGGAGAGGGATGCAGGGTGTGGGAGGGACGTGGGGGCGTATCTTACTGCTACTGGGAATGAGGTCCCGCTCCGGGATGAAGAGCTTGTAACCGTAATGCTTCTCCAGCACATCTGGAAGGACTTCCAAAGCAAACTGCTCCTCGTCACTGGGAGAGCGGCCCAGCGCCTCCAGGTCCACCTTGGTGTAGGACAAGTAGCCGTCGTACTCTTTGTTATCTGTCAGACACACAGAGGCCATGTCATTCCTGCACAGTGGACTTCACGCATCACTTCCAGTATCTCTAACGCAGCTTGCGGAACACTGCAGCAAATTGTGATTAAGGGCAAATGAAACTGGGAGCGCCACCAAATGGCTGTCCGAACAGATTCAGAGAGCTACTCCTTTACAGACTCTCACCTGAGTGGATAAAGAGATTTATCAATGGCATGTTAAACTGATCAAAGGTTAAAAGAGGGCAAACGTTAGGAGGGGCGAGGGTTCTAGCTCTCGCACACCGCAGCCATTTATAGGGCTTCCAGCAAATCCTTGCTTGTTTGCCGCATGACGAATGGACCGCCCCCTTTTGGAGCTGGTGTTGCTTAATGGGAAAATTATTTCCAGGGGGAGGTGGGGGAGCATGCTACTACACTGCTAAAACGGGGGGGGGCACAGACGGTATGTCAGTGATCCTGGGCAGGTGGCTTCTCCCATTCACCCTGTGACAGAAGATGCCCGGGTGACCAGACTCCAGTCTTTGGTTTGATTCCTGGTGTCCCACTACGGCAATCACTTGGCTATAGTTTCCACTTTAAAACAACGTGTGTGTGTGTGTGTGGGGGGGGGCCTTCAGCTACAGCACACAGCCAGGAGTCCTCTGAGGCCCCGGGTTTGGGGGTCCACTCACCGTCCTCGGCGTCCTCACTGCCGAAGTGCCGGCGGTAACACAACAGGATGTCTAGGTTGTAGCACTTGTAGACGCCGCTGAGGAAGCCCAGGAGAAGCAGAATTGCCCCCAGGCCGCCGGCCAGCTCCAGCCGGTACACATCTGTGGGCGCGGAGACGCCGGTAAGTGTGGAAGGGGGGCAAGTTGGGCGGGGGGGGCTCCCAAACACAGCCATCGATTGACTTATGCCCTATCAAGTAACACGTCCCAGAAGACCCTTAATATAATTCATGGGGAGACGTCCAAAGCAGACGCAGTGGACTTTAATGGATGTATTTTTACACGTGTGCGGCATGTGGCAAGAACCAAAACAAACCGATTGTTCTGCCAATGTAGAGGTTCAGTTAAATGTGAGTAATGTTATGTAATATGTCTGACCTCTCCCAAATAATGACACACACACACACACATGCACACACACACACACACACGCGCACACACACACACACACACACACACACACACACACACACACATGCACGCACACTGTTAATGCCAAAATGCTGCTCTGCTCTTTGTAGACCGTGGGTGACGATGTATTGTGCTGAGTGGAATAACACACTGAACATTGTAAAAACAACACATCGGACTCCTCTCTGGCCCTCACAGGCCCTGTGACCTTTTCTGCCCTCACAGGCCCTGTGACCTTTTCTGCTTGTGCCGTTGTCCTTTTGTTTAGGTCCGCAGAGGAGATTAGACAGTACGGTGACAGCTCTCCACTAGGGGGCGCCCCAGTCCCGCTCTGAAGCCCAACGGCCTGATGACAGGCGCGCGTTACAGCAGTGGGGCCCTGTGCTCAGAGGAGGGACGTTTCTGTACTGTCGTTCGTTATGCTGTGTAATAAATGCCAACTAAAATGTCAAAATTCATACGGAGCCGCATTTAAAAGGAGAAGCGAGCTGCTATCACGGCTCTCAGCCTGCACATGCAGGACTGCATAAAAACACGGGCCGATTAAATCACCCCATCGCTGTGTGTGTGTGTGTGTGTGTGTGTGTGTGTGTGTGTCTCACAGACAGGCAAGATGAATCCCTGTGCAGGGACACACACGCATAATCAGATAGAGAGACACCGACTCACAGGCACACACACACACACACACACACACACACACATACACACACACAAGATTGTATTCATATCTTTGTGAGGACAATCCATTCATTGATATGGGACAAACCTTAATTCCAACAATGACAACCCTAACCCCTACCCAGCCCTATCCTTAACCACAACTTACCAATCAGAATACAACACTTTTGACATGGTTAATTGTTTGATTGCAGTCACTGATATTTATAAAATTAGGTTTCCCCTTACGAGGACCCAAAAAAAATGTCCCCACAAGGTCAAAATAACAAGTATTAATAACATTGTGCGGACATTTGGAATGTAATATATACATGTCCCCCCCCGACAGGTCTCAGGCACAGGTGCATGGCCATGCCGCACTGAGCACATTGAAACACGTCACATGATCTCGGTGTATTGCTGTAAGCATCAGTGCCCATGAAGACACACTGAGGCGGGGACATGCCCAGTGGGCTGGGAGCCGCCTGTGTTTCTCATCTGAGCAAGTCGGTGAATGGAGGACAGCAGTGCAATTCCCAGTCACATCCTGCAGGGGGCTCCACACACAACGAGAGCGGCCCGGGAGTCCACTGGGGGATAGCCCCCGCCTCTCATTCATCGCTAATGAACGTGTTACACTTGTTCATTGTACTGTAGACCTGCCCCCTTCCCACAGGCTCGGGCTTTAGCAGACTGACGATGAGGAGGATCTGGAGTCGCCCTCACTCAGGAAGGAAGAGGAGGAGCGTGCAAAGCCTCACAGTGAGCATGCTCGGTGGTCTCTGTAGCTCTGCCCCCCCCGGCACAATCTGGCAGTATAAATAACTTGTTTACGTTGTTTTAACGCGTGAGTTAAGGATGACAGCGGGGGCTGTCCTTCATTCCCAAGGCGAATCGGGAAATATCCAGCAGAATGAAACAGAGCAGACAGTTTGTTAGTGCTGTAATTTAAAAAGGGGAGGCCATTACCAGCACAGCTCCCAGTGGGAGGCAGAGAAGCAGTGGTCCCCATGTAAACCCCCCCCCCCCATGTCCAGTGTCAGATGGATAACAGAGGTGTTTATGTGTTTCAGATGTGATCATCTATCTTACTGCGCCCCCAATGCCCCTCTGAGACATTAAGCAAGGCTGCTCATTAGCGCCACCTTGCTGGCTAGCCACTTACCTCGCCTCTGTAGGATGGCACTTGCATGGCTCCGGCCGATGTGGTTCTCCACATAGCAGGTGTAGTTTCCCATATCGGTTTCCTCCACTGCATCGAAGGTCAGTGAGAGCTCTACCTCCTTCTCACCCAAGAACTCCCTGAGGACCCTGCAGTAGACAGCAGGGGAGACAGCAGCCTTGGTAGAGATACAAGAACTAATATAGGGTGTGTGAAGAGTCCTCCAACCACTAGAGGGCAGTTCCCCCACATCCCTGTACTCCTTCTGCTTGCCCAGTCCCTTCTCTGTTTTAAGGTTCTCCCTTCCAGCCTGTCTTTCACTATCTCCTTATTACCGTTAGACAGAAGAGTACCATTTGGGCCTGTGGGGGGCGCCCTGGAGGTCAGTCCATAACAGCGCATGTGTTTTTGTTTGCGCATGTTTGTGTGGTTTCCATGATCAAATGCATATGTAGTCATTTCCACCTTCACAAAAAGTCCCGAAAAGTAGTGGCTAATATAGAAACACCCTTTTTAACTTCACCTGGTGCGTAACACATTATTAATGTGCAGACTACTTTAATCTAGCAATTTGAGATTAGTGGGGGGTCAATTTTTACCATATTACAATATTATAATAATCACAATAAAATGGTGGTTGAGAGACAGCCTATTGAAGAGGGCTATACCAACATGTGTGTGTTTTTTGGGGGGGGGGGCAGCTTTTCGCACAGTAGTTAACAAGAGCCACTCAGGCTATCTGTGTGTGGCTTAACATGAAGCCTGCGCCCTGCTGGGCAGATGTCCATCCAGCATGCCATGCTGGGCAGGGATTGGTGGGCATCAGCTGTGGGACAAACCCCCCATCGTCCGTGTCCTGGGGAGCGTGGATCCCTGGGAGGGGTGAGCTGCTTGTCATCGCTATGGTAACAGATTGATGGGCCTGGCCAGCGTGGAGGAGGGATGGCAATTTATCCTTTGTTGAAGTGACATGGGAGGCTGGAGGGTGAGGGTGTGAGTTTGGTGGGCAGTGAGGCTGAAACTTCAGAATGCCGCCGTAACACCTCAGTTTGCTGCCACCCCCATGTGTAACAGTGGAAATTAGCCATGACGTGGAGCATTGGGGGGGAGGATGAAACTGGCACATCCGGATCAGCCACTGTCCCCCCCCAACACTGAGACAGGGCCATCACCCCTCCCGAACAGAGTTATCAGTCACCCCACTCACAGGGCCATCACACAGACAGACAGACACACACAGACTGACAGACACACACAGACTGACAGACACACACAGACAGACAGACACACACACACAGACTGACAGACACACACACAGACCGACAGACACACACAGACTGACAGACAGACACACACAGACTGACAGACACACACACACAGACAGACAGACATACACAGACTGACAGACAGACACACACAGACTGACAGACACACACAGACTGACAGACACACACAGACTGACAGACACACACACACAGACTGACAGACAGACACACACAGACTGACAGACACACATACGCCCCCTCACTTTCCCTTAAACACTCTCACACATGTGCACACACACACACGCACGTGCCACCTCTCTCTCCCTTAAACACACACATACACACACACACACCCTCGCTCTCCCTTAAACACACACACACGCACACACACACATACACACACACACACACACATACACACACACACACACTCCCTGTCTCCCTCAGCTCTTTGCCGATCCTCAGGAAAACTAGGTCCCTGTATTTTACAGCGCTGTCCTGACCTGGCCACCCCACACTTGAATTTTAAAGGCCTCTCCTTGTGAAAAATGGCCGGCATTTTGTCCGGGGGCTTGGAGATGCTCTTTTTCTTCCTCCCCCTCCCCCCCGGAGTTGTTCTGCATTCACCGAGGGCTGGCGGACCTCGACACGGCTGCCCTGAAGCCTGCCTGTATCAGACTCGCTCTCAAGCGCCGCGTCTCCGTCGAGAGTGTGGCAGGGAGGTGGGGGGAGCTGTGTGTGTGTGGGGCTCATTTCAGACACCGTGAGTGTGCATACTTGTGGGGAAAGCGCGTGGGGTGTGGGCAGGAAGGGCTATCACTATGCAATTGCCCAGGCTGTGTTTTGCTTGTAAGATGTCATGTTTCGCACGAGGACCCCTGTGATTATGCTGGATACTGTTCCTTCGGATTCGTTAGACTGTACTGATTCATTTTCTTAATTCTGATATGGAGAAATGTTTCTTATTCTTTTCTTAATTTCTCAGCTATACATTATTAAATCGTCAGATGTAATTGCCATCAATTACGTATTTGGCTTATATAAAAATAATTAAATGAGTATCTGATTGATGGTAATTTAGTGGAGTTCTGAGCTGCACGTCGACACGTAACAATGACCCATAATGGGGGAACATATCTTTCTAATCAAATGAAAATAGCGATAATGGACTCCATCTTTTAAGTATCAGTAGATGAAACACAGTAGATCAGTAATGGGGAAATTAAACTCATAAAACAAAGGGGTCACTTTTAATGAAATTCAGCACATGGGGGTCAGGTACCTGGACTTGCGCAGTCCATCATGATCTGACACGTCGATGGGGGCCCGCGTGCCCCCACACACACTACTGCGGGTGAAGGGCCAGTCGTACCTTACTTCGCTCTCCTTAATGTGTCCTTCCAGCTCCTCCACAAACTTCTCGCCCTTCATCCAGTAGATGATTGGTCTGGACTCCCCGCTGTAGCCGAAAAAGGCCCTGCATTCCAGGCTGAGCGGCATGCCTGCGGGATGGGGAGGGGGCAAAGGTCAACCGCCAGCATGTGATTATGAATGGGCCGACTCTGGCAGCTGCTGAAATGCCCGTGTTACAGAGACGGTCCTGATGTGCACCACAGCCTGGCCAGAGCTTCATGGCCGCAGATACAAGAAGATGGAGAGACCCAGGGAAATGGTAGAAAATGCCCCCCATGAACTGTGAAAGGGTAAAATGGGAACATAGAAAAGCCTTAGAAGTGCATGCTGACCCCTGTTTTTATAAAGCACAGCTTTACAAACTCTTAAGTAGCTGAAGCTACAGAGGTCGTCATGGTCAGGCTCTCCTCAAATAAACCCTGATCCATTATGTTGGACCCCCTCCATCCAGTAGGGGGCGCTGAATGTGGTGAGACAAGTCCTTTCGCATAACATCGATACCTCATTAGCAAAGACCTGATCCCAGGAATGATAACAGGTGATAGATATGTATATGTATGTGTGTGTGTGTGTGTGTGTGTGCGTGTGTGTGTGCGTGTGTGTGTGTGCTGCTGAGTCTGTGTGTGCACCTGTGTGATCATTTGTGAGAAGGTCTCCTGCTGATGATTCGCAGTCCGAAAAAATATGGATAAATGCCAGTGAGGGTCATGTAAGCACGAGAGAAAAAAATGAAGAGGATGAACAAAGGCACCTCTCTGTTTAAGTGTCCCCTGAGAGCTCCGCCTCCTTAACCCATTAGCATCTCCAGTGGGTCTCCAAATTCTCTGTGCCACGCAAGCACTCGTGCTCTTCTCATAACACCCTGAGATTGGGGCAGCTGGATGGGGGAAGGGTGGAGCATGTGTGGCATTTGGCCGGGACGTGGGTGAGCCATGGACAGGATATGGGCAGGGCATGGACAGGATGTGGGTGGAGCATGGACTTGGTGTGGGCAGAGTATCGACCAGCTGTGGGTAGAGCATGGATAGGATATGGGCAGAGTATGAACAGAATGTGGGAGGAGCATGTACAGGGTGTGGGTGGAGCTTGGGCAGGGTTTGGGGAGGAGCATGGACAGGATGTGGGCGGAGCATGAACAGGATGTGGGTGGAGCATGGACTTGGTGTGGGCAGACCATGGACCAGCTGTGGGTAGAGCATGTACAGGGTGTGAGTGGAGCTTGGGCAGGGTTTGGGGAGGAGCATGGACAGGATGTGGGCGGAGCATGAACAGGTTATGGGGGGAAATGATGTTGAGGTCCTCCCCAGCTGTCTGCACACTGTCACTACACAGCTTATGGCTTCTCACTTTACCCATGAATCTGACAGGTATAATGGGCTAATGGTCCTTTCAGTGCTCCAGCAGAAATGGGAATCGGTCCCAGGCCCCCGTGTGAAGTTAGCGTGTTCTGTGTGGGATTGCGTGGGTGCTCTTCCTCCGTGCGTGAGTGCCATGCCATCCCCCCGGGGTCGCACTGTGACATACGCTCAACATGGCCCCGTGTAGGTGGACATGGCTGCATGAAGCGCCACTGTCACCAGCGGCATGTGAGAGTCATCTGCCCCTGTTACTGTGTGCGTAGCGGGAGCGTCAGCACCCCCTGCCGACCCTCACAAACCGTATCGCTGAGAATCTCCTGCATCCCGCCTCCACCCATATTTCTGCGCAGTTTTGTGTATTTAGGGACCTACCACGCTAGGCACGTGCCTCGCTTCTCAGGGCAGGAGGGAAGCCTAAATGAGCTCTAATTGAGTTCCTGTTCATTATATTACGCTGGAAATGCTCTCATGGGGCGTCCTCCGTAAAGCCGCTGGTGACGGCCCCCCCCGTCTCAAAGGTGTCTGCCGATGACAGGTACGCACATTAACTCTGCCACCAGGATAATTCACCGGCTATAACCGGCAGATGTGATTGTTACCATGGGTACGATACAGCACAAACAACACGACGCTTCTTTACGAGGCAACACTCTCCACGTAGCGCCCACTAGCAAAGCGTAATTCCCCTCACCTGGAATTAACCCCTGTTACCCCCCATCCTGAGCAATTACTGGAAGTAGTTATGCCCTGGAAACCCATTACTATACATATGAAAGCATCAGAGACAGTGAAGAAGCGGCCTGAGAAAGCTGATGGACTTGTAGTTCGTGGAGTGCTTGTTATAGATGAGCAGCTGCCTGACCTTTGAAGTGTTTTCACAGCCCGGACCTTTCCATACACACTGCTCTGCTGACTGGCTGTGTAAAGCAACAGGAGGGTGTGTGGGGGCGGAGGGCACCCAGCAACCTTATTCATAAGTCCACTAGTCATAAAATGTGTATCAAAATGACTCATGACAGATTCAGCATGGTCATATGGCTGGGTGTAGCAAACTCAGGAGTTTGACAGGTGCCTCACTGTGACTCAGTCCAGTTGCTTTACAATTGTACATATTTCACAGATGCCTTTATTCAGAGCAACATACCAAATGGGAAAGCAAGGCCACAGAGTTCCTGGAGCAATTGGAGGTGAAGGAACTTGCTCAGGGGCCCAATAGTGAAATCACTCTGCCAACCAAGAGATTTGAACCACCGTCTGATTGCAGGGACACCACGCTTACCCACTGAGCCACACACCATACCCACCATCTTCTGATGAGGTCTCATAAAAATGTCCTTTTTCTCTTTGTTATTGCGTACTAAGGAGACCTGATGAGGAGTATCTGGCTGCAGAATGCTGGGCCACCTCCACTAATGTCAGGTCTCAATGTTGTGCTAACGTTATATCCAACACTATCGTGGAGGTCATGTGATTTTGAGTTTGCATAACGTCGTGTCCGGGCCAGGTGTGGAGGTCACTTGAATTGCACCCCCATAGTGGAGGTCTCCCAGTGCTCGGCAGACAGATCGGCTTGGAGCTGACAGTTGTACACAGCATAGGACAGGATGACATCAAAGTGCGCCTTGTATGTCTGTCTGGGGAGCATGGAGGAGATGAGACATCATTTGGTCGCATTTAGACCCTGCCAGCAGAGAGCTGCATATCGATCAACATCCCCACCCCCCTGTCAAATCTGGACTACATATGTGTGAGCTGGCATTTTTTGTGTTTTTATTGCATTGTCAGATCTTTGTGGGGACCTGAAAAATGTCGCCCACAACATCAAAATAACAGGTTTTTATTACATTGTGGGTGACATTTGGTCCCTACAATGTAATATAAACCTACTCCACACACACAAACACACACACAGATACACACACAGACACAGACACACAGACACACACACAAGTTGGTCTTCCTGGGGACCGTCCATTCTCTTCTATGGGAAAAACCCTAATCCCAATCACGACACCCTTAACGTCTACCCAGCCCTAACCTTAACCATAAGTAACCAACCCAAATACAAGACTTTTGGCATGTTTACTCTTTTCATTGCATTCACACACACGGTGCACAGTTACTCGCACACACACACACACACACACACACACACACACACACACACACATACCCTTATAGCTTAAATGCGAAGAGAGGGCAGCGTGATGACCTCATTTCAGTCCCACGATGCTGTGACCTCACACCACTGCATCACAGGCTGAGAGCAGGCGGCCTTTAATCAGGGCTTACATGCAGCGGGAAGCAAGTTTGGAACAAGAATTTCTCTATTAAATATAAAGACACTGTGAAAAAATGAAACGATTTACTTAAAAAGACATTTAGTATGTGGTAGATCAAGATGAACACTGGGTAGGATAAGATGGAGGTGGTGGTGGTGGTGGGGGGGGGTAGGCCTTGGCCACTGTCATCGACAAGACAGCGGGCAGCTCCTCCAGAGCCAGTCCAGCTCTAATTGCCCTCATGGTCCCTCTCATGTATGATAAGTCACCCCGCCAGCAGGATGAAATTCCTCATTAGTGCAAAATCCATAAAGCTCACGTTAAATAGGAAGGAGAGCCAGCTGGCTGGAGATCTGAAGGAGGTCTCGTTTGCCAGAGGCTCCTTGCGTCCTCCCCGCCCTCGTAAGAGAGCAGTGGCCCAGTCCTGGGGGTGCAGAGGCAGCATGGGCCGAGGAGTTACACAGTTTTTGTCTTTATATTTTAACACTCTCTTACTCATGGGAAACACACTGAATTACATAAATAAGAGAATGCTCTCTAAACATATAGCAGCTGTAACACCCTTTAAATCACCCTCTTCCTGGTCATGGGGTTCATTGTTAATGCCCTTCCACCTCCTAGACACTGCTCAGTCAGGTGATCTGCACTGACCAATCAGAGGCCAAAGTAGTCTTAACCTCGGGTGTTGCTCAATATGCGTGCTTGACTGTACTTCTTGTTCTTGTGTACCTGTTTTGCATCATCTTCCACTGCTGAAGACCAGTACCAATACTCAAGAACAGAAGTACAGAAGACGGTAAAAATCCCGAATGTCGTTCTTGCACCGCCCCACATATCAAGGATATATAATTGCATCCATGCCAAATTAAATCAATCCCATAATTCACTGCACAGCAAGTTTGTTCTTGGGAAGCAAGTTAGCAAGACCGGTCTTGCCAAAACCACAGGTTAGACTGTTGCATTCTTGGTCTTGAGAGATACCCCATGCTTCTGGGATATGGGACCCTGGATAGAGGTGGAGTTTGGGATATGGGATATGCCTTCTGTCCGTCTTGGAGAAGCAGGCGCTGTTTTAATACCATGTGGCGTCCATGTGTGATGAGTGGCACTCCCTGTCCTCCGAAGAGAGCAGATATGATCCAAGAGCGCCCAACACATCGCTCAGGATGGTGGCTTTTTATCAAGGGGATCTGTTAAACATGCTGTCAGAGTGCAAGCGTTTAAAATACAAATGTGGAAGCCAGGCCCCGGCGCCGAGAGCAAAGTCATATTTCAGAGGATCCGGCAAACAATCGGCCAGCCTGGAAGCCTGCGGCCATCCGTCAAAGACACCCCTGCGATTGGGGGCAAGACTTCACGCAAACAGGCCGCCCCCCCACGGAGCTGTATGCCACGCCTTTGCGGTCACATTAAGAGTCAATAAGAGACTATAATTTACTTCACTCAGTATTTAAGGTGGTCTGTGGCTCGGTGGGTTTTATCATTGGGCCTGTGATCAGATCTGTGGGATTTTATTTCTATGAAATATGGAAATATTCAGGTAAGAGCAGAGGTGGTGATTTCAGGTCAATTACAAAGTGAGTATAAATACACTCACCTAAAGGATTATTAGGAACACCATACTAATACGGTGTTTGACCCCCTTTCGCCTTCAGAACTGCC
>JABFEA020000002.1:28136880-28147060 GCA_019775915.2 Cyphomyrus plagiostoma
CCCCCCCCCCCCCCCCCCCCCCCCCCCCCCCCCCCCCCCCCGCCCCCGCCCCGCGCGGGGCGGGCGGCGCGCCCCCGGCCGGCCCAAAGGGGCTCTTTCATAGTGTCACTCTTCTCACACCCCCATCAGACACTCTGGGGTCTAATAATAAAGCGATTTTGAGGCAGAGGTTATGGGACCCTGCCTTTTGCGATACCATTAAATCTGCAGGACACTTAGCATCTCAGTGGCTAAACACTGACAGCTGTGGCCTGCCGCTTCTGACAGCTTGGGACGATTAATAACAGATTCTCTGGGACTGCAAGTTTCCATGTATGGTGTGGGATGGAGGCGGGGCATCGTTGCTGCCTGCGCCCCGTGTGACCCACCAGGGCCGGTTTTCCTGCAGTTTGGTCGCAAATATGTAAATCTAAACCTCCAAGCCCCTGACAGGGGTTGAGATGGAGATTCCGGGTCATTATCCCCCCCCCTCCACCCTCGCCATCCCATTCTGGGAACCGATGCGAAAGAACGCCTGTGACATTTATAGACGCCACAGTCACGGACAACTCTGCTGCTTGATAAATTGGGAAATAAATTTTTATTATGAGGAGGGGGCAGGGTTGGAGTGGCTGGGGAACCGGGGCCTTGGTGAGCCAGTACATCAGATGGGGCCCAAGGCTTCATCTCAGCGACCTCCCTCTTCATCAGTCACACAAGTGGCTGAATAGTAGGGGGGGGGGTCTTCAGGTCACTGGAGCTGATGTTTTAAACCCTGAAGGAGGAACCTCCTGAAGACACTCAAGGAGCAACATGGCACCAATCACTTCCTCCCCGTACCTTCTGCTTCCTGTGCAGGGGGAAACCACTCCACCTGGGATCTATTGACAGATTCTTCCTAGTACCACCATTTCTGGCTTAATGGGGACATGTGCCGAATCCGCCTGCCTCATGTTCTATGTGATTGGTCATTGATACCGTGATCTGTGAACTTAAAGATTGTATCAAGTGAAGGTGATTAAAGACTATGGAATATTATTATGTAGAAAAACACGCAGATTGGCCATGGTATCTACATATTACATCACATAATATGCTTTCTTTTGGTTGGTTTTATGCGGAAATGAAAGCTATTCCAAAGAGGAATTAGTCTTTTATCTAGATGCATGAGGGTTCAGAACCAACTCAGGGCAGGGGAGGGCTGCTTAAAGAAGATATTAAAGTATTTAGGGTCAGTCTGAGTCTGTCTGAACACCATAAAAAAGTGACCAATGGAACAAGTCCCCCAAATAGGCAGTGACCAATGGCACAAGTCCCCCAAATAGGCAGTGACCAATGGCACAAGTTCTCCAAAAAGGCTGTGACCAATGGACTCTTAGATGCTGAAGAAACTATAGACAAGATGCCACGTTGAGGAAGGGATTAATTTTGTGAGAACCTTCCCTGACAGATATGCCGGCTGTTTCACCATCTTATAGAGTCTGATGAGCCTGCAACCCTTCCCTGGGATGCAAACCTGCAATTTTCTGCTCCAAACCCACCCCTTGGCTTCCCAGCTTTCTGCTAGACCCCATTTATTCTGGGATCAGCAGCCCCATCGTCGGCTAAAGCTTGGAGGCGAAACCAAACTCTGATTTCCAATGAGAGTGGGGGGAGGGGAGGAGGCTTAACTCGAGGTTCTGGAGGGAGGCTTAACTCGAGGTTCTGGGGGGAGGCTTAACTTGAGGTTCTGAGGGGAGGCTTAACTCGAGGTTCTGGGTCACTCTCGGCTCTGGCATGTCACTGGTAACGGATGTAGACATACGGGGGGGACCTGCTTTGATTCCAGGGTCATGTGACAAGTAGGGTCAGAAGGTCATATCTGGCTGGATAGCGGAACATGCTGCTTCATCATACCCTCAAATAAGGGCTGTTTATTTAATATTTAGTGTAGTGACTGTTTGTGGCCAACAGGGGGGCCTAACCTCAGAGGCCCCAGGCAAAAGCATGGTTTCAGTGTTGGGAATCACGTCTGCTAGACACACCACCAGAGGGAGGGGGTGCTGCACATGGGGGGGGGGAGAGGGTTTGAAAACACCATGAATATACAAAAGATAGACAGGGCCGCCACACCCAAACATAGGGGACACCTGCCTGAAGGTGAGTCTCCCTGTCCAAGACGTCCTGGGGAGCCATACCAGGAAGCAAGAGGCAGAACCCCTCCCCCCCCATTTCGTTCCCCGGGGGACACAGACAGCGCCATCTGAGCGCGAGCGGGGAGGTGGGAGCCATCTCTCCGGCACCGCGGGGGCCCAAAACTCCATCTCCTCAGCTGTCTCCCCGCGGCACCGCTGCCGATGTGCGCAGAATAATGGGCTGTAATTTAGGGGCGACAGACAGCTTAAATATGCCTTTCTTCAAATTGTTTTGTTATTGTCAACCGTCCTGAGCAGCCAGTGAGATTTAAAGAGCATCGTTATGGCGAACGGTTCGCAGGGTCCCTAAAAAAAGGAGGGAGAAGCGAAATCGCCTTCCCATCTTCCCGAACTCCTCCAGGAGCACCGTGCTCCATATTCCTGGGTCTGAGAAAATGAAGCGGCGCTGGGTTAAACCCCCCGGACGCAACTGGGGAATCCGTGAGCATGTTCTTTTTGCCGGGGCCGAAGAGTGAAAACAATAATTGCGTTTTCGTCATCGTAATTATTTGCCGTGCAAGTGCAGATAGAGCGTGTCAGTGCATCCCTCCCCCAGGTAATGGGACGCGATAATTAAACACGCCAGTGACTGACCTCGCATGCGACACTTTCGCAGCGCGCTCCGCGTTTCTCTCCCCTCAGGCCCATGCACTGAGACTGATTCTCCTCTTGGTGATTCCTTGCAAATGCACAGAGTGCTTTGTTACGGCGTGTTTTATAGGCTAGCCCCACCGGCCAGTCTGCATTCACCCCGTGCGTGTATATAGGCATGGTGGGGAGGACTCACCCAGCTGGACGTAAATGGCAGTGGCCTGCTTCTCTGCAGGGTTCAGCACCTTCGGGGGTCTGGTGGTGAGCAGGGCTGTGAAAGGGGAGCCAGAAAGAGAGCCTGAGACACAGAGAGCGCCTGGGTGTGTTTATTACTGAACATGCAGTGAGTGCATTATGGGTTTATTACAGAACACAAAGTTTGTGTATTTGGGTGTATTACTGAACATTACTGAACATACACTGTGTGGGTGTGAGTCCATCTGTGTTGATGACTGAACACACTGCGTTGGTCTGTGTGTCTATTGCTGAACATGCAGCGTGTGTGTGCGAGCGTGTGTTTATTACTGAACACGGTGCATGACTGTATTTATATGTATGCTTATTACTGAACACACAATGTGTGACTGTGTGTCTATGTATGTTTATTACTGAACACGCAGTGTGTGGGTATGTGCCTCTGTGTTTATTACTGAACACACAGTGTGTGTTAGTTTGTGTATATTGCTGAACATATAGTGTGTGGGTGTGTTTGAGTGTTTATTGCTGAATACATAATGTGTGGATATGTGTTTCTTACTGAACACAAAGAATGTTGGTCTGTGTGTGTATTACTGAACATGCACTGTGTGGTAGTTTGTATGTCTCTGTGTGTATTACTTGACACACACTGTGTGGGAGTTTGTATGTCTGTGTGTGTGTGTAGTGTGGGAGATTGTATGTCTTTGTGTCTGTATTACTGAACACTGTGTGGGTGTGTGGACCAGCCATTCCCTCTCCTGTAATTCACGTTGTTTTATAAGCTACAGCTGATACACTGTGCTCTCACTCCCTGACTGATTCACGCTGTAGTGTCTCACGCACACAGATTCGCATGCACACACACTCAGCCATCATCGTGGCGACTCCCCGCCGACTATCATTTCAAGGTAACCGATGATGTCTAACCCCCAGCCAACACTCAACACTCAGGTACAGTTGAAAATGTATTTTGTTTTTTTAAAGGGACATTTCCTCCTAAGGCCCATCTGCACTGTTTGAGAAAGGGCATCAGCGCTTGATTTGGAGATTTGGAAGGTGCTAAAGCACGCGCAGATGTGCACTTATACACACGTATGCACACACACACGAGGGAGAACATGCAGCCGCCCACACACCCGGCACGTGGACGCAGGAGGGCCAGTGTAAATGATGCTCTTTGGTGTGCAGGAAGGCTTGATTACCATGCCTGTAGAAAAGCGGCGGGCTGGAGGCTTCGCGAGGCCTCCGCATACTCCAAAAGCTCACAGGACTCATTACATTAATTATTCAGGGCCATGCTTTAGAAAAACACTGAAAGTATTCCACCTGCTTTTAATGTTGTATGTTTAGGGTCACGTGGACCCCCATGTGCCAACAGGAGGGGATGATCCCCTGTTATCTGGATTCCACGGGAGGGGGGGGGTATAAGGGGGGGTTTATGGTGGTTCGTGCTGTCTGATCCTGGAGCTTCCAGTTTCATGCTGTGTAAAGCTGCCTCGCATCTTCATGGTCATTCATCGCAGAGGCTCTTCCTAGAGAATCAGGACTTGATACTCAGAGGACCAATTGGGGGAGGCTTGAGTGAAAGTGGGGGTAAGCTTTCCTGATATCTGCCCCGCCCCCGGACACGTAAACAGAGGGTCATGTTGAGAGTGCAGCTGGGGGGTGGGGACAGTGTTAGCAGGGATGTTCACGCTACATCACGGCCTTGTGTGACAACGGCGGGTGACGGCTCTCTGCATGCGTGATGAAACTGGGTGGGGGGGCTCCGGAACCTTCCGCATAACCTTCAATTCAAGGAGAGTGTGAGACCAGAGTGTTCCGGAAAGCCTTATCTTCTGCCTGGCTGTGTCCTCCGCTTTAATTCTGGCTTTTCATTGTGTGACAACGGTGGACTGAGGAATGAAATCAGAAGCGCTCATCCATCATGGGGGCGGTGGGGGGGGGGGGGGCGTCAGCATGCAAATGAAAGCTATCATTCTTCTTAGTCCCAGGCCAAAGGCTCCAATCGCATCGAAAGAACCTTACGGGACTCCCTGCAATTGCCAAACCACTGTGGGTCAGCCAGCCCCCTCCTACACTCTGCTGGACAGACCCTCTATCTCCAGGACCCCCAGATTAGACAGAAAAATCATACTTCAGATACAACGTCCAAATATTACAAATAAACTGCTGGTTTCACTACTTAAGCAGGCTGGTCAAGGGTTCAACAGCATGTCCCTCCTGGAACCGATGTGACAGCCTTCAGATTTCGAGGGTATATCCTGAGCTGCGCTGCTTCCTGCTGCCCGGTCCGGAGAAGCTTATTAATACTCTGACACCTTATTAAATGCACCAGCTGCACCAAACCCCGACCTTGGGGGAAGTTCCCAAAGTCCAAGAGTTCTGAGCCATTTGGAGCACATAAACCCTTAAAAGTAGGTGTTTCCTGCAATAATGATATTTTACTGCCATTAAATTCTTGATCCTGAGAACTTTACATCATTTGGTTGGCATGTAATCGACACGTAGCTTCATGGTAGGTGACCTAATGGTCTCTCCAGCTTTTCTGGGAGTATCCTGTGTGTTTTTACCAGTAGTGAATGCTCTAGGTTGCCATCTCAGACCTTTTGGATCAGTCAGAGTAGGGGGTGGGTAGACTTCAAAGACCCGACTGGGTCATTCACTGAACAAGGTGCTCTTCTGCTTGTTGACCCCTCCCATCGGCACTCCCGACCAATCAAAGCGAACTAAGCTTTCCACGTGACACGCCCCCTCAGGCATCTGTTATTCTGGGTCTGCGTGGTAATCTGTAATCTGCCCTTCGACATAACTGTACATTGGTAAAATCGTCAGGTGAACATCTACATTTGCTGTAAGAGCTTGTTAGGTTCGCTTTTCACAAGCTGCACTAAATCACCACCAGGAGGCGCTGGGTTGGGGGGGGGGGGGTGGTTGGGCGCCAGACCCCTCCCTGGCCAATACCCTGGGGTGGCTGGCTGCAATTTCTCAACTTCTTTATTGGGATCAGTATCTTCTGCTGTGGCTTGTTAAGGAAGGCCTCTATGGTCAATATCAGCTCCCCCTCCCACACAATTCAGCCTGCCCCCCCACCCACTGCTGTCGAATCTGTGACTTATCAGAACCTGAAAACTCCCTGTCCAGCGATCCCCACAACCCCTCCAGCATCCAGCAACCTTATTCCTAGGAAAAAATATAATGGGGACTTCCTCCTGACACCTGGCAGGGTTTTCAGTGTCCCCCCCCCAGGAGATGTACATAAATGAGGGTTCCCACTAGTCCACACTGGCTCCCACCGCTTCTCACAGGTTGTCACAGATGCTGTCACTGGTGGTTCCATCCCAGAGGTTCCCTCCAATTTCCATGTGACACCATTAATATTTAATTCTGACTGCCAAGACTCTGTCGTTAAAGTCCGTTACCAGCCTGACAAACTCATCTTCAATATCATCCCGCCAGTTTCTCGTCCATTGTCTGCTCTGGTCTGACTGCGTTTTTCTCCCATTTGTATTTCTGGTTACAGCTCCATAACATTACTCAATATCAGTGGCCCTCACTTCCTGCCTGCCTTCCTGCCTTAATTTGGTCACTTTGGCCAAGTGCTCAGCTACGCCCCCTGCCTGTCAAGAGCAGAATCTGCCAGATCGACAGCCTGAAATTGCGCTCGAGTCGAAACAACAACAAAGCTCCACTACGTGAGATCACCGCAAACGAACGCCCGGGTTCGTTTACACTGGAATCGCTTCTCGTTTGTATATTTCCGAGATGTGGCCTGTGAGTTCAGCCGGATAATAAAGACATTAAACACCAGAGGTGCACAAACAAACTTAGTGAGCCTCTTTTCCTCCTGGATGATTACAACGACAAAAAAACAACCCTCTAAGACAGCAACAGACAAAAAAAAACAATATAAAATGAAAAAAAAAATCAAGAGTACAGTTGAGATTGAGATAAATGAAATCACAGGCTGATAAGGTCATAGCTTCTACACACAATTTTGTGGCAGGTCCTGGGTCACGTAAGGTGTGTTCCATGAGAAAATGTGAATGAGATGAGGGTGCAAATTGAAGTGCCATAAATGCATAAACTATTCAAGGAGATAGGGGGCGCTTTAATGAGCCATCAGATACGGAACACAGTCTGCGATGATGGAAACGGCAGGGCTCGAACCTGCAACACTGTGGCTCCTCCCATGTTTAATAGCTGCTGCACCTGCCCCACTGCCTCATCACGCACGGGAAAAGCCCAGTTTCACCTGAATTCCTCAGTAAACTATGGGTCATATGACCTTCCATGGTCACATGACTCTCCACAGACAATGACATTCTCGACCTTTCGGTCTACTCCTGCCCCTCAGACACATGCTGCCCCATTGATCCTTAGCCCCCATATCCTGATCTGTGCCCCCCTGTCCCTGATGTCCGAAGCACTGTACCGATCTTACACATAACATAAATTATACATGAAGAACAGGAAAGGATGGTACTTTGAATCTTATTAGATTTTCTCAAAGTCCTGTTTTTGTCTTAATACTGTTGAAGAAAAGCTGTGTATAACCCTCAAGTATGGAAAGACATTAACACCAAAAACAGTTTGCTTTACCTGACCCACATAGTGCAAAATACACATTGTTCACACTGTAATGAAAGCCACAGAGATTGTGTAAAAAGTCGAACAGTGATGGTTTGACCTCCTACCGCTGGAAGAGAAGTCAGCCTTTCAATTCCCATCCTTTCCTCTTGAAAATACGACCCAGTTTGCGTAAATTAAACGCAATTACATTTAATTTGCTACATATTCAAAATAAACACTAATATCCCTTTCAATGGGTATAATAAAATGTGGCGGAAACAAAAATGAATAAATGAAACAACCAAAAAGATGAAAGCGACAGCTAACATGCAAACTGAAACACATTTCGTGAGGTTCATACATATAATACGGCCCTTTTGCGGGGGGGTTGCTTTAATTAAGTGGGGTGTTGATGTCCCATGGGGGCTGAACACCTTGTCAGGCTCAGTGGGGTGGAGTTCACCCTTCATCCTCCTCCTCCTCTACTTAATAACTCAGCTGCAACTTCCTAGTTTCTTCTGTCCCACTTTCCCGGTAAGTTATCAAAAATCTGCATATTAAAACCATTAAGTGGAAAATTGCATATGGGGAAAAAATGAAAAAATCAAATGACGAACTGGAAAACAGTACAAGAGGACGGATAAAATGACTTGTATAGTCTCTCCTTAGGCACGAAATGGGGAGAGGCCCGGAGATCGTCGAGCTGGAGATGGATCCGTCAGCACGCGGGGCAGCGCCAGTCCAATTAACCCGCCGGTGGATGCTTTATTGCTCGCTGACAAACTGGAGGCTTCCCAACAAGCCGAACGGTTGACAGTCAGCACCATCGCCGCACTGGTGAATCAGAGAGGCGTCTTTAAGTGTGTAGAAGGACGCCCTTGCGTCTGACAAACAGACAGACTGACACCCCAGATCCTCAGCACGGCGAAGGAGATGATTAGCTGCAGACCTTCAATCATGGCAAGATAGGGGTCTGGAGACACTGCAGAACGGGTGGCTGGTAAAGGGTCACACTCAGCGGGATCCAAATGCAGCACGTGGTACTACAAGTGGAATCACACACTGAATTACACATACTTACACATTGAATTACATGTAGAGTTAAACGCTGAATCACACAGAATTACACACAGAATTACACATTGAATCCTAAAAACAAAACATAAAATTACTCACACAACATAACACACTGAATCACACAGAATTACTCATTGAATCAAACACAGAATTACACATGAATTCACACAGCAATACACACAGAATTGCAGAGTGAATCACGCAGTTACACACTGAATCTGAATTAAACACGCAATCACAAACAGAACAACACATGGAATCGCACAACGATACAAACAAAATTACACACTGAATCAATCACACAGAATTACACCGGTAATTACACACAAACTTGCACAGAATTACACACTGAATCACACAGAATAACACATACAGTAGCACCACCCAATGTGCAACTAGGCTGTGTCTGAATCTGGGTTCTGAACACTCCTCACATACAGGGAGGTGTGGCTCTTTAGAGAAAGGGGCCCTCCTGATGTCCCGTGACCTCCCAGACGACAGTGACCTTCACCCTTCACAGGGCACGCCCCCTCTCAGCAGGGGGAGGAGTCTCCTGCTCTCTGGGGGTCGGGATTCACTGCATTGAAATAAAGCTCACACAGACTGTTCAAATGGCACTGACAGGGCCTGTGTGAATACTTATACTTAATCATGTGGATACCTCAATGGCTTCATTTACATTGTAAAAGAGACCCTCTGAGGCAGGTCTGAGGGAGATGGGGTCACGCTGCTGGTAATGAGGTTAGCCACATCCCCAGGCTCAGGGCACATCAGGCAGTCTCCTGTCTCGGAGGCCTTGCTCTCACTTGCGTAAGAGGCCACAAATGTAAAGGGGGTGATCATGTGACCAGCCAGAGCATCTGAGGAAACAAGACAGAAGGGTTTCTTTTGAGGGGTGTCTATGTAATCGTGATTAAGATGGAGATCCTGAGCTGAGGCCCCCCGTGTTCCGGACAGCATCTATAACCCGCAGTGAAAACTCCAGCATCCTGACGCTTGTGGATTTCACCCACGACTTGAGCATCCTTTATCTCCTCGGCCAGCCGTCTGGATGAGCCTCTATCGATCGAGAAGGTAATTAAACTTAAAAAATGTTGGTGGGGTGGGGGGGGGTTGCAACCGCGTGGAAGCTTCTGGAAGAAGGGAGTCTGGGCACGCCGGGCAGACAGACACGACTCTAAACAAACAGGAGGGGTTAAAGGTCATATGAAAGAGGCCCTCGATAATGAACCAATTAACGCTGGCAGACGTGCGAACTCACGAAGGCGTTGGCTGGTCTGACGCGGCATCCATTTTAACGCCGTAATTATGCACAGCGAGAGCTTGGCGGGTCGCTACAAGAAGGTCCATTTTCATTCCGCCAGGCCCCTTTCACAATTTCCATGAAACGTGCCGGCAGTCTGTTTTCACCCCTAATGTGGCCCTCGTACCTGTGGATGGCCTCGAATCGAACGTAGCCTCTACTTTAAAGGGTCTGAGAGCCTCGAGTGGACCGTGAGTGTGGGGTGAATGCAGAAAGTGGGCATGCTCTCGGCCGGCTCTCACGCCGGTAATTTACAGGTTAAATCTCTGCATCACTCACCCCCCCA
>JABFEA020000002.1:28164189-28176140 GCA_019775915.2 Cyphomyrus plagiostoma
AAGGCACACCTGGGAGAACATGACAGCCTCAAGGATACGAAGCACTCTGTCCTATACCTGTACACTAACAGGAAGTGAGATCTAGGAAGTAAGACCTGACCACTAACAGGAAGCAAGACCCAAGAAATGAGTTCTGTGCACTAAGAGGAAATGAGACCCAGGAAATGAGTTCTGTGCACTAACAGGAAGTGAGACACAGCTTCCAGTAGGCTGTTACGAGGCAAGGCCAATTCCTGACCTACATTTAATGCATATCGTTACTCTGCATTATATAAAAGACCAGGACGAGTCAATTGGTTTGACTGAGAAAACTGCTTGACATTTAAAACTGGAAGCGGCTCCTTAAACTGACTGTGCAATAAAGGTCAGAGGCAGATTGTTTCATGCTAAACAAGCATAGGAATTAGTGGGGAGACATATTTAGGAGAATCATAGGCTGTCTCATCACAGCTTTCCAGTTAAGGCACTCCTCATGCTCAAAAACCCTCGTGACACCTTCCAAAAATCCTTAACTTCCAAACCCTCCTCACTCCTTCCAAGCCCTCCTCACTCCTTCCAAGCCCTCCTCACTCCTTCCAAGCCCTCCTCACTCCTTCCAAACCCTCCTCACTCCTTCCAAACCCTCCTCACTCCTTCCAAACGCTGCTCGTCCTTCAAACCCTCCTCTTCTCTGCCCTGCTGCATCTATTACCATGACAAATGAGTGGAAGCTGAAGTCTGTGGCTGAATGCCACCACAGAAGGCTGGCCTACATCCCCCCCCCCACTGCAGAAAACTTGCTGAGCCCCCCTGCAGAAAGTTAACTGGCTCCCGCCATGAAACCTAACTGACTCCCACTGCAGAATGTTATCTGACCCCCCCAGCAGAAAGCTAACTGACCCTCAACCCAAGCCTTCGGCAGAGACTAATGTCCCACTATTTCTGGGGAACAGAACAGATTCACTGCAGTCCAGGTTAAGAATAAACAACACTTTGCATTAAAACACCAATTAAAGGGGCAAAAAGGTGTTTCTGCATTCAGTGTCCATCCTGCTTCACTCGCCGCCGTGCTGTGAGACAATTTCCCATCTCTTAGTATATCTTACGCTTCACTAGCAGCCCTGTGCCTGTTCCCCAGGCCAGTCGCTCCAAACTGCCTTGATACTGGAAAAACATAGATGCCAAACTCCATTTAGAAAATCCATTTCCATGCCCAGATACTGTATTCGCAAATTTATTAAGACGTCCATTTTAATGTCATCAGCTGTTGGTAACTGATGGTTTCCACTTCACTTCAGCCAGATAAGGGAAGGGAGCACATGTCACGGCTCATTCCTGCCCCCCCCCAATGACTCAGCATTTCACCGCAGCGTAGTGAAATCTGCGTTGTATTATACTGTACACACTTTAGTAACACTCTGGCATACTGGCGTCTGCGTGAACAGGAGCTACAAACCACCCAGGCAGTGCATGATTGCACATTCTCAAAAACTTTCAGATCGCTTCACCCATTCGTTCGACTGCTTGTTACCCCAGTATGACACAATGGCTAGACTTGATCTTTCAGTAATTTTGTGGGAACATCTATTACATTCATTAAGGTCAGTATATTGAATAAAATAAGGATAGTGTATATCAGTAGGATAGAGTATGTGTGTTTGTATGGCTATGAGACCTATGATTGATTGTCTTCCATTTACCCTTCTTTATGCCCTATGTTGCCTGGGACAGGCTGATCCTGTACTCGATAGGTTATTACTGAAGATGGATGGATGGATGGATGGGTAAGAACTGGATAAGTTCTTGCAGAAGATGGAAAAATGGGTGTTTGATTCTATAGGGTCACAGGGGGGAGGGTAATTGAAGCTTATCCAAGGCAGCACAGGGCAAGAGTACATGATGAATGAGACGCCAGCTCATCACAGGCCACCAATAATAGTAATAATAATAATAATAACTATATATATATATATATATATGTTTTACTTTAATGTTCCTCCATTACTCAGCATTTAAACTGAAATGTGCTTTATAGCCCGATTAAACAATCACTAGATTGTCAGTCTTTATATTTATCTGATTTAAGTATCATTAAGTGTAACAAGTCATTCATTTAGCTTAAGTGATTACACTCATCCAGTAAAAACTATTATACATTTTAAATAGCAAGAGTCAGTGAAATCTGCAGACAGAACCAGAGCATTTCAACGACAACTGAGGAAATGGAGGTGGGAAACTTCCTGTTGGACCCAAAAGCAGGAGGTGCCCTTCTGGAACAGGACCCGCGGTGGGGAGTAAATGCTCAGGGTCCCCGCGGAGATGCTGAGGCTCAAGCCAAGTGGATGCGAAAACTACGGCATAGTCGCCCTCAAAATAACCGATATGGACTTTACAGCAAATCCAATAGGCTCTTTAAAAAGCCTCAAGGCAGCCGTCTGGTCCACCATGTCATCAGCTACGCTATGCTAGCGCTATAATTAGGTAGCATTGATTGACCGGTTAGCCGCGAGGAGAATGCTATGAATAACACTAATGATTCCCTATCGCTTATTTCACCCATTAGTCGATAAGTTTACAGGATTCTCACGCTTCTTATTGAAGCTGTCTTCACAGGAATGGGATGTCGAGTACCTTATAATGACAAAAAGAGAAAGAGAGACAGAAAGCAAAGCAATGTTTTTCTCATAGACTGATGCCACATGACGTGAGATGGAGAACAATACCCCAAGTGTAGCCTTAGTAATGACACAATAGTTTGCTTAATCTGATGGGTAGTTAACACAAAGGGTGTGGTTTGTGAGTCTCTCAGGAGACAAGTAGGGCGAAGCCGCTCAGAGAGGCGCAGGAAGGACTCAGAAGCCACGTCTTCGCTACACACAGATCTCAGCTCTCAGTGCCCCAAAAGCCAATGCTGCCATTAGTGTTTTGGGTGACCATTTTGGTGATGCCCCTCAATTAGGCTTCCAGGTAACAGAACATGTTTTCTAGATGATATAAACTCACACTATGGATTTTCCAAGTTGGTACCCAAAATCTTCCATCCTCAGATATAAGGGGGTCCACAGGAACATCTCACAGTAATGAATTTGGCTTGGCATGGAGAGGAATCATTGACTTTTGATGCTAGGCTAACTGGAGCCATAACTGGTGACAAGATGATTTTTTTTGCCCACAAGCAGCTGTGAGGAGGCCAGTCGGGTCGGTAAATCTTTGGCCTGTATCTGCGTCAAGCTTAGAGACCGAGGTGGCAGTAATACCTAAAAAAGTCGATTTGAGCTTCATCGGTGTCAAACCATAATGTTCTCTCAGCTTACTTTCCAATAAATAGTCATAAGCTGCACCTTGCATGCTGAGGCTGCTTTCCAGAACCATCCATCTTCCGCCTCACCCCGGGGGCCGTAACAAGGTTTTCACGTCGCACCCGAGCGCAGGACTCGCTGGCTTAGTGCCTCCGATGCGCCTCGAGGCATTGGCAAGGATTAGCAGGTGCAAGCGAGAGAGTTTGCTACCTTGGTGATAGAAGGGGCGGAGCATCCCAGGGTTCCCGCACTCCGTGAAGGTCTCCAACTCTGGGCCGCAACATGGGCCGCAGCATGCCTTGGCAGGCTAGAGTGCCCCCCGAGGGCACCGGCATAGCACCACCCTGCTGTGTGCAAAGTTATTAAAACGTGGGGGCGTGGTGACTCGGGCTATCCCAGGCGAGCCCGTTTATCACCCCGCGGCAATCGGGACACGGTAGCAGGCTCCTGACAAGGCCATAGATCCTCTAGCGAGCTCCTGCCTGGCGCGGGGTTGGGGACACGGCTCAACTGTGCCCCTCCAGCCCGAGGCAATCCCCATGCCGCTCTGGATCGCGCTCCACATCGACGTGTGCTAACCTCCACTACCCCGACACAGGCCGTCTCCAGCCATGAACATTCGGCCCACACGACTGCTCCAGCTCACTCAACGCACCACCAACCCTCTGGAAAGGTCCATCCTTTATAACTGTCAGTCCCAAGGTTACAGGACCAAATGTCCATCGATTTTCAAAGCAGAAAATAATATACACTATGGATGAAAGTATTGGGACACCTGACCATTACACCTAAAGGAACTATTATCACATCCCATTCTGAATCCATAGGCATCAATATGGAGCAATATGGAGCTATAACAGCTGCCACTCTTCTGGGCTCTTCTTCAAGATTATGGAGTGTGTCTGTGGGAAGAGCATTTATGAGCTTAGCCACTGATGTTGGACATAAAGGCCTGGCTCACAATCGAGTTCTAACCCATCCCAAAGGTGTTAGATAGGGTTGGGGTCAGTGCTCTGTACAAGCCAGTCAAGTCCTTCGTCAAAACTCACCCAACCATGTCTTTATGGACCTTGCTTTGTGCACTGGGCTACAGTCATGCTGAAACAGAAAAGGGCCTTCCCTAAACTTTTCCCACACGGAAGCATAGAATTGTCCAAAATATTGTGGTATGTTGAAGCATTAACAGTTCCCTAGCTTTACAACACTCCATTGAATGCTTGCGATTGTGCTTGGTGATGTGAGGCTCGCATGCATTCCATGAAGCTCCCAGCACAGAGTTCTTATGCCGGAGTTAATGCCAGATGAAGTTTGGCCCTCAGCAGTTATAGAGTCCACAGAGTGTTGACGACTTTTACGCACTATGCACCTCAGTACTCAGTGACCCTGTTCTGTTACTTTACACGGTCTGCCACTTCGCAGCTGAGTTTAGTTTGTTCCTAATTACTTCCACTTTGCAATAATACCACTTACAGCTGACTATGGAATATCTAGTAGGGAAGAAATTTCACAAACTGAGTTACTGCAAGGGGGGGCATGCCGGTGCAGTGGTTAGCATTGTTGCCTCGCACCTCTGGGATCGGGGTTCAAGCCTCCACCTGAGTTACATGTGTAGAGTTTCCATGTCATCGTGGGGTTTCCTCCAATTGCCCCCCCCTCCCAGGCCCAAAAACATGCTGAGGCTAATTGTAATTACTAAATTGCCCATAGATGTGTGAGTGTAGACTGCAATGGGCTGCCCCCTCCATGAGTTGTTCCCCACCTTATGCTCATAGCTTCCAGGATAGGCTGAGGACCCCCCAAGACCCAGAAGGATAAGTAGTTTGGAAAATGGATGGATGGGCATACTGCAAAGGTGGAATCCTATGACTGTACCAGGCCTGAATTCTCTGAGCTCTTCAGAACAGCCCATTCTGTCACAAACATTTTTTTATACACCTGTGGCAATGGGTCTGAATAAAACACCTGAATTCAGTGATTAAGTGGTATGTACCAATATTTTGTCCTATGCAGTTACCTTTAAGATTAAGCAGTGAGAATTGGGAGGGAAGGGGCTCAGCACACAAACAAAACGAAGTTAAAGCAGAACGTGTGGAACGAAGAAGCCCTTGTGTGAAGGCAGAGGGATTAATGGGAGTGTGGGTCCAAGCGCTTCTCACATGCGTCCGGTGTTCTGCCCTCTGAGTCCACGCACCTTCACCTCCACCCCCTTCGAAATGTCCAGATGGTACAGTCCGCGGGGTTTACAGATGGTGCATTCACAGCTATTTATCTCGCTTTATCTACAGGCCATTTGAAGACATCAGGCATAACGGTGGGACACTAATCAAATAATTAATCCGTGACTTTGCGTGTCCCAGCTTATGCGGTTCCCGTGAACACAGTGCAGCGGCCCTGGTTTGTAAAAGACTCCTCACTAACGTTGGGACTCTAGTCTATAGCGCATGGCTGACGTCTTTATGCACATTTATTCTGTTTGTATAGTAAAAGATTTACTGAAGTCATTCTGTAGTTCTAGAGCGCCCATGGTGTAGAGAGTTGGGGTCCAGAGCAAAGTGTGGGAGGGTGTCCCAGGAAGTCAGTGCTGACAGCCCCCTCTGGCGAGGGGTAAACATGTCTTTGGCGCACTGCGACGCTGGCTGATTGGACAGCAAAGATGTGCCGCGACCTTCCCGCAGAGTTGATTGCTCACCTCTCGCCGAGTCTGGAATTGGTGGTAAATTTATCCACAGCACAATGTTTTTTTTTTTCTGAACGGGGGAATTTTACCTGGGAACACGTCTAGGGGGGCTGGCCTCATTTTTCTCTGCTGATGGCGCTTTCTGTGCTGGCTCAGCGTAAACCTGCTCGCATGGCAATATAGGTGAACCGTGATATCTTTCTGGCAAAATGACACCTCAGAATTTGACTGGGGAAGGCTGGTGGGGGAGTGCAATTGGAATGAGTTGCCGTGGCTATGATGGAGAGGGCAGATAAGAGGAGGGCTTCACTTCATGTTTTTGAGAAGACACCTGCTGGTTCATCCAGTTTGACACTCCTGCTCCCTGGCAAGACTGTGTCCGTGATGGGGGTGTCACTGACCTTCCATGATCATCCACCCCCCTCTCGACAGGTCAGAGCAGCTGGACCAGGATCCTGGTCTTTGAGTTTGTGAAGAGGAGCAGATAGGAATGTTACCTCAAATCACTCTGCCACCCATAATAAGATGTACCTAAGAGAACCTTCCAGAAAAATCTCCCAAAGCCTACACTGTCCCTGTGTGATACAAATGTGTAAGTCATCATCTTAGGCCTGAAGGGACTGAGGAACTCTACCTTAGGTGGTCTTAGATAGGAGTGAGAAATAGATGCTAGATGGGGACAAATGCACATGAGACAAGGAGGGGATTAATGGTGTTTGGTCAACACCAACCCTCCTGGATCTTCACCGAGGTCTGTAAACAGCACAATAACAATGCTCAGTTTATCCAGTTGACTTCCAACAGACCATGGTATAGATGTTCCAGGTCAGCAGGTACAGCCCCTGGTCCTGTTCTCCAGTGAACCTCCCTTTCTTGAGCGAGACGTTGGTGGACTACCTGTGACTTTGAGCTCGGTGGTTCTCCTCACCACCCTGCTGCCATACTGGAGCTCGCAGGTGTAGTTCCCTCCATCGTCTTCCTGCACCTCGGGGATCCACACATGGGTGGTGTTCACCATGATGGAACTCCTCCACTGCTTCTTCTGGCACTCCTGAAAGTTCCAGGGTCACATGTAACATACCCAACAGCTGAGCTGCTAATTGACTAAGATTCAAAACCCAAAGCTCCCTGGGGGACAAGCTGTTGTGCCATTGAATGACGCCTGACTGCCTTTCCTCTGCAGTGCATAAGTAGGTAAGTGTGTGTCTTTTATGTTGTATAATTTGCCTTGGATAAGAGCACCTGTAATCATGATAAACAGCGGATAAACACAGACAACATTTCTGCATATATTTACTACCACATGCTGTCTAGTTCCCATAACCGGCAGATTAATGTCACTGTTGGGCCTCTGAGCAAGACCTTAACCCCCCAATTTATCCAGAGACACTGGACATTGGACGATCCTCTCCTGGACTCCTTGGCTTGCTCTAAACTGTATATATGTCTGTGTGTCTCATGCAGAGATGGGATAGGTGTAGTTCCCTACATGGATGAATAAAGTACAGTGGTACCTCGAACTCGAATTCCTTGAAAGTCGAACAAACCAGTTTGACATAGAACTCGATCTGAATATCAGAAGTCAAACCGTGAACGCTGACCCAATCTAAATTCTACGCACCAGGAAATGAGTCATACTACAATGCAATTCTTACTTGAATGCCTTTTTCACAGACTGGACGATTAACCAAATAAAGCAGCGCAACATTACAGCAACTAATAATAAATAAACCACTAACTTAGGTGTACTATTAGAGCATTTATACCATTTATTTAAACTTTATTTTACCAGGTAAATTAACTGAAAACCAGTTCGCACTGCTTTACGTGATATTCGGGAGAAATAGCAGATTACGCATCGGAATTGCCTGTGATATCATGCGTGAAACTAAACTCTTCAGCCAATAAGGGTAATGGTCCGTTATCACGGAGGCGGTTCCAGTTTGTGCTGCCAGGTGAGAGGTCGCAATGCATCTAACCGTAATGTATTGCGTCAGGATCATAATGCGTTGCTTTAGCCAGCGCTGTAAGCAAGTCGAACGCACCCAATGACCGGACTGGGGAAACAAACTGAAACGCGGACTTAATACAGAGGACTAATGACAACAACCAGAAACAGCTGATCACATGGGGATCACGAGGTTAACGAGGGGGCGTGGCACACGGAAGGAGCGGATGATCGGGGCAGGACAGGGGTAATGTTGGGATAAGATTTATCGTTTTGGAAGTCATTAAGAAAAGAAATGCTCTTCTTGTTTTATCATGTTCATTTTGTGTTTAAATGCTAAAAAAATATATTTAGGTGTAATTTTAGGGGGCCGGGAACCAATTAATTCGTTTTTCATTATTTCTTATTGCAAAAATTCGATCAGAACTCAAACTTTTTAGGAGTCCGGAATGGATTAAGTTCGAGAACCGAGGTACCACTGTATTAGTATTCTATTCTATTCTATTCTATTCCTGTCAGGTATACGTTATGGGAATGATGCTCTCTCAGAGTCCAGTCAGGTCACTGTGTGGGTTACCTTGTACCAGGTCATCCTGGGCTGCTTGTATGGGGCCAGGTAATCCTCAATATCTGGGCAGGTGATCATCTTGCTTTTGGTGATCTCAGCCTTCTCCACGTGCCGGATGCGGCTGCTGAAGCACAACCCCTCCTCGCTCTCTTCCACAGTGAGGGACATGGACACCTTCATGCAGTATGTGGAATTTCTGAAAGAGCACAAGAGGTTTCACATTCCAGAGCTTCACCTCCGCCAGCCACAGTCACGCACAAAGCAAGTATTGATTCCTTCTCTTTCACTCTGTTTTTTTGTTCGATCTGTAGGATTCGTCTTCTAACAAGGAGAGCGGTCGCTTAAATGTGCATCTCACTTTGGCTGCTCTTTCTAAGTAAACAACTTCAGATGCGACACCGTCTGTGATCCCAGAGTTCGGTTTGAATAACAGAGGTTTTAATGAGGCCTGACGCAGCCATGAGCTGAGACGGATGGTGGTCCAGGTGGCTTCACAGGTCACCTCCTCAGACTGTCACCTCCGTCAGCACACCCCATGCCCATGACAAGCAAAGGAGTCCAGCCAACTGCCCAGGTCAGGAGAAAGGAGCAGGAGGTGGTCAACCACAGAACCTCAGCTCAAGCATTACGTGTGCCATCTCTCACGTACTAAGCCCAGAACCCTCAGCCAGCCTCATAGCAGTCTGTCAGATACCACACAACCATGGTGACTTTAGGAGTAACCCACGGTGCACTGCTCCCTTCGTGCCCTTGGCGGGTAGAGCTTAGATGTTATTTTGGCTGGCAGTCGTGTTGTTTTATTGTTGTGATTAAAAAACAACACAGCGGAAAGAGAGAACAGATGCTGCAGTCATTCAGGACAAATGAGCAGGATGTTCTCTGTGATCTCGTTCCGACAAATAGGAGTAATCACGCTCTTCAGACATTGCGCAATTCTGATTTATTTTCACATCATTAATGATTCATTGACTCCCCCTGCAATTGCTCTCAAATGAACAACTTGAGCAACACCTCTCTGATTAAATTATATGCTTAATAAAGAAGGAATTCAAGCTGCTGTATTTCATTTTCACACTCGTTTAACTAAGTCACAAATGGCAATTTACAAAACATGTTCAGTTCACAATAGTTTCCCTGTGAATCATAATAGACTACTCCTCATCGGAAGTTGCCCTGAACATCTACTGGTTTCTCTTTATTGAAGTTTATTTGTGTTTATCCATTCCACCATAAAATGCATCCCCGAGGAATCCCACTCAGATTGTAGTAAAAGTCTGGTGCTATCTGTTTATATTTGTGTTTTTATTTGTCTATTTATTTGATTTTTTTTAGAACGTTCTGTTTATGTACTGTGTACTTTTAAAATTTGTTTGCACTCTGTGTACCGGGGTAGTCAGGACATCGTACCTGTGATCAGGAGTTCAGGTCACAGGGTTGACAGAGTGATGTCGCTGTTGGGCCCATGAGTGAGGGCCTGAACCCCCAATTATTCCAGGAATTGTCTGTTCCTGCTTTCTGAAATATGCGTACATTGCTTTTGAAAAAAGCACCACCAACTAAATATAAATAAATACTGTCTTTGCATTTTGTCTTGTTTTGCACTATATGTTTGTTTGTCTAAACTTTATGTGCCTTGCTGCTGTATGCACCAGAATTTCCCCCGGGATCAATAAAGTTCATCTTACCTTTTTTAAGGGCATAGCAGTTGGTGTGCCATTGGCTATAACAGACTGGGAGTAGAAACAAGGGTGAGGTGGTGGGGGGGAGGGGGGGGTGAGGCTGGCAGCAAGATGATACATGCTTTTGAGGTAAACGGCTTTGAGGTGACCTCTTTTGTGAAGACGGTCTATAAACGTCCCTACCAAAGCGATAGGAAAAACGGCGACTCATCTTAAAATGTGTCCCAACCTTAAGTTTAACATAGTGCTTCAATAATGTGATTTGTTCACCAACCAGAAGCCTTGTCCCTTCAGTATATGTGTTGATCTAACAGCATGCAGCAGCAGAAAAACTAAGAGCCCTCAACTGAAGGAAAGATGGAGGACAAACACCAGGGGGTGCTGTTCGGCGAGCAGCCAGGACCTCTGGAGCTATTAAGAAGCTACTCTGAGACGTGTCAGTAGTTAACATAATCAATCCTGATAGCCTCTTTAGGAGAGTAATTTAAACGAGAGCAGCATCTTCAGGGGAACATCAAATGAGACAGCGGATCTTCAGAGAGCCAATACATCACGTATCTTGTCCAATAAAATGACTTTCAGCTGCGTGGTGGTAAATCAATATTAAACGTACATTTACATCAACGTGTGGCATTGGTACTGACGAGATCTTCAAGACAGCCGGAGATCATTGATGATCTGTGATGGCTGAGTGGTTAAGGTGTTGGACATTTGTGGATTCACTTCCTGCTCACAGCATCATTCCTCTTCCTTAGGTTTAGGACTCTGCCTGTGATTGGAAGGTCAACAGACTGATTTCACCCTTAACCTTCAATTGTTCTAGGGACCAGCTGAGCCTGATTTCTTTATTGTGTGGTCCTTTGGTTAAAATGTATGAGTCCCAGTAGAACCCTTATCTCAGTGTCTAAGCAAAACTTTAACCCAAACTTTCCACAGGGAAATCCGAGCCCAGGTGGTCGCTCTGCCTTGACTACTTGTGGCTTTGAAAAATGACACTGTATGCTCTTTGAACTTAATCACGGGGCTTAATAAAGAAGAATTTCAGAAGGGGAATTGTTAACATTCAGCAGTTCGGAACGAAATTCAGGCCAATTGCATTGATCAAAATAGAATTTAAAAAAAACTATTTTCTCAGTCTTTCCCTGTGATTTATCATTCGATCAAAGGTGTTTCATATTAAGTTTCAGAGAAATAATACAAAATGCAACAGAACATTTACAGACAGACGCGATTCTGGGGAGGGCATCCAGCACTTTGTGGTTCACAGACAACCATGAATGAACAAATGTAATGATAATTTAATGTAAATACAGAACTACTTCAACAATAAACCTGAAGTACAATTACTCTCCACTTTCTGTGTGTATTCATCTGGGCAGCGCAATATATGCATTTCACGGGAGATTGCAAATTCAGATGTTCCTTTTTAAAATCATGCACTGGAGCTTGCAATGCTTCTGTGAGCTTTGCCTCTCTGGGGAAGAGCAGCCTTAGATGGGCTCTGGTTCACCAGGGAGTGTCAACAAAAATGCAATATTTGGCTCACCAGGGAACGTCAACAAAGTGTTATCTTCGACGCTAGGGAGCGTCAACACAGCACTGGTTTTTGAAGGAAACTTCAACAATGCTGCTGTCCTTTCTTGCAGTTCTTGTTTCCTTAAAATGTGTCTTTACCTAGAATCTTCTCAGAGAGCTGTAATATTTAGCAGGATAACTTTATACTCGGGGCGGCATGGTGGTGCAGTGGTTAGCACTGTTGCCTCACACCTCTGGGACCTGGGTTCTGGTCTCATGTGTGTGG
>JABFEA020000002.1:28179587-28193954 GCA_019775915.2 Cyphomyrus plagiostoma
CTCGCCCCCCCCCCCCCACAACGGTGCAGAGGAAGCCCCGCAGTTCATGATCCAGATACGTTGAGGTTCCTTCACTTGCACAACTTGGTCACAGAGCCACAGCTCATTAAAACATCCCGGCCCTGTTTCTATGCTACATGCTGAAGAGTCATGTTTCCTCACCCGTTCGGGTGACGCATGGGTTTTTCAGAAATGTCGTATGGACGTGTGCAAGAACGAGGCTGCAAAGCGGGAGAGCAGGAGAGCATGCACAGAGCACAGACAGCTGAGGCACCGCATGGTTAGTCTGTGCCTGTCCTCAGTTTGATGGCTATCTGCTAAAGTGCTGCAGTGCATCATGCCTCCTTCTACCCGTGTCCAACCAGTCTAATAAGGGGAACCTGACAGGAACTGGGTCCTAATTAGACTGTCATTGCAGCATGAGGGGAATATGAAGTCCCTCTTATTAAGGAGCCTTATTACTGGCCGGGAGAAGCACTGGGACCGCCAGAGCGACGCGGGATCGCCCTCCTCCGTGGCTACAGAGCCAGGCGCCCATCTGCAGGGACGGAGCCGGCCTTTTGGTGCCGCTGTCAGAGATAACCGATAAAAGCAGCCAGGGGGTCAATCAAATGATGCAACCGTCCCAGCACCGCCCAACGCGATAAGATCGGTGAAGCAAACCGGCCCCTTTGGCGATGCCTGATAAGGAATTCTGCTGAGAGGACTCAGATTCAGACATCTCGTCTCCACGGCGGCTCCTGCCCGCGGAAATGCCGAGGGAAGCATGGAGCGGCTTCCTCACAATAAACGAATTTTAATCGACCTTGATGAGATTGTTATTTTGTGGAAGTTCACATTCAAATACCAGAGTGTGCAGTTTATTGGATTGGGTTGGTGGAGAGTGATCTATGAACTGGAAATAGACAGTATGGCCCAACGTTACCCACCTCAACACGCACGTGTAGAAGCCGTTGTCCTCCAGCTCGGCCGAACGGAACCAAATGGAGTCTTCCTCCTTGCTGAGCCGGTGTCCGGAGAAGATGATGGGCTCCTCCGAGTCGCCTTTGTTCTTGTACCAGATCAGTCTCAGCTTGCTGTTTTGGGCCATGGTGTAGTTGGTTCGGATGTAACTGTAGAACAAGGCACACTTGACCCTCACCGGCTCGCCGGCAAGCACTCGGTACCTCTTCAGGTCCACAGACCAGTCGATGCAGCCGTCCACTGCAGAGGAAGCACAGTATAGGAGTGTTTGTGTTACTTTACGCGAGCTGCACAACACCCAGCGTGGCTCTTACTCAGGAATGCGTGGATGCGACTCGAAGCACATGCACGCTGGCACGCCCACCCACACTCCGTCCCTGCATTCCCAATCTCTGACAACCCATGTTTGTGGCTTTGAAGCTGCTAGCCGCATTTCCTGGGCCTTGCAAATGTGCTTCTTGGAGGTACCAGTCCCCCCCCACACCCACATCACCGCCTTGCATACAACGTGAAACTCCTTTGCATCACCCCCGTTTATTGATGGTCACTATATTAATCTCACACTCCTCATGTTGCTTCTGTAGGTAGACAGTCTAGCGTAAAAAAGCACATGTAATTTGTATGTTCATGGGTACATCCTTGTAAATTCTCTTGCATGTTATAAGTTATAATAAGACAGAAGGTATATTTAATATACTTAGCCAATAACTATCTTTCTGATTCTGATGGCAGTGGGCAACAGGAAGCTCATTTCGGCCCAACGGCCATAGTCGAGACAGATTGAGTCTTGGGTTGAGAGCTGGATACAAATTAAGCCCCTCTGCCAAGGGAGCGAATCCCCGGAAGCTCCCTGCTTTGCCGTGGCTTAAAAGGGGAAGGGAGCACGTGGGAGATTAACAACCGTATTTCAAACGTCCAAAATAATATGGCAGTATCAGCCAGTTACTTTCGCTTGAGACGAATCCCCCATATGTAGTGAAATTCATTTCCTGCTGCATCGCTTACTAGCCCTGCACCATCGTCGGCATCATCTAGCTGCTGGTCTACCATCCCCCAGGGGCCATAAGCGGACATTCCCCCCCATAAAGGGGGGGCTCACTGGCCTCCCATGCACGTCACCATGAACCGTAATAATTTACGAGCAATTACAGCGGCGCGTGCATGCGGACTCCCGGTAATTAATCTTTCTGCTCGGCGTCACATAAATAATTTTTACATCTTACATCTGTCTGCCGCAATTTGTGTTAGGCACTGTCACTAACATCAATTTATGGTGCGCTGGCCATAGAGGGCGCTATGTTGCCGGTCTGCCCTGGTTTTCCTTAGGCAGCAGGCTGGTAAGTGAAGGCCGTTGTAGGGATAGCATAATGGGTGCGTACAAAGGATGGGGCTGGTGATCCGCTGGATGTAAACAAGCCCAATGCAGGATGGAGCAAAATGTAGGCCTTGGGTGTGTGGAAGGGGAGGGGTAAGAGGGTAAGAATGAAGAACATGCTTTTCTGAATGATTCATTCATTTTTGTTAGGTTTGCCAGATGGGGAGATTGTCCACCCCCTGTCTGCCCACAGCTGGCTTGTTTTGTTGACACCTTGCTTCCAGGGTTCCTTCTGATGAATGTAGAGGATGTGCAGAGCACCAGGGATATGCCTGTTTAACCACAGGATATGTGTACTGCAATTCTTCAGTAATATTGTGACCACACAGCTATCATGATGCCGAAGACAAGCCATACTTCTCAGGGTCTTTTAATCTGAGATTTAAATTAGGCCTGTTTTTATAGAAGGCAGCTGAAGGGTATTTGGCTGACCCAACATCCTAGTGTGTGCTTAGCATGTCCAACTAAAAACTTTCCCTGAGTTTAATGATCAAGTGGTGTAGTGATTTGACAGCATAACAGCTAAGTCATTTAATTGATGGGTGGTAGGGCTTTGAGTACAGGGCCAGCATACATTTGGGGTTTACAAACATGTTTTTGATCAACCTAAAAATAAAACAGAAAACCTATTTCCAAAAGCAATTTCAAACAGAATTTATTCTAACAAGCATTCAGTATGTTTGGCCCATCATCAGTAGGGAGAAAAATGAGCTTCTTCCCCCACTGACTGACACACACACACACAGACACACACACACACACGTGCACACACACGCACGCACACACACACACACACACACATACATATGCATCCATATCTTTTGACCGTCCATTTATTTCTATGGAACAAAACCCTAATCCTAACAATGACACCTTTAACCCCTACACAGTCCTAACCTTAACCATAAGTAAGCAAACAGAATGTAATATTTTTGGCATTTTTAGTTTTTTGATTACACTCGCAGATTTTTATAAAATTGATGTCATCCTTGTGAGGACTGAAAAAATGTCCCCACAAGGTAAGAAGCTACAGATTTTTATCACATTGTGGGAAATCTGGTGTCCACAATGCAATAGTTACAAGAAACACTCGTGCACACACGCAGACTCACACCCAATTTTATATCTCTGTGGTGACATCTCCCAACTGACTCTTACATTAATGGAGTTAATGATTCCTAACTCCAACCCAACAACTTAACAATTTCAAAATTACATAAAACTTTCCCTATCAAAGCAGAATACAATGTTTGGAAGTCTTTCATAAGTTAATATAGATATCTCAGAACTTATGTTGAAGCATAAATGCACAGACACAGGCACAAACCTAAAAGCACACACACACACACACACACACAGACACTGCAGACCTCAACCCTGCTTTGCAAATCCCCTGTCGCACAAAGCTGTCCCCTCACCCCTAACACCTGCTGCTTTCACTGTGAGCCCGACCCAGCTTCATCCCACAGAGCCGCGCCTGTGAGGGTGATATCAGAAAACACAGCCTTGTCCAGCTCCTGACTTGGTCCCTAAATACGACCTCTAATAAAGAACCTGCACCAGAGTAGTGGCCCCCAAGCGCTTCATGCTGATGGTCCGTTTCCGCTGCCACTCGCTTTCAACGGCTTGTTTGTTACTGTCAGAAAGATCGATGAGGTAGGTTCGGTGGACATGCGTCGTCATGCAAGCCGGGATAATCGGCGCCAAAACTGGCATTATCGGCGGGAAAATAAATCTGGGGGTGTCAGGGTGATCCGCAGACGAATGCAGGCCGGACGTATGTTTGTTTATCATCCTGATAAACATCCCATAAGGCACCCCTCTTACCGCATGGCCTGTTGACGCTCCTGCCCCCTGAATTTGAACATGGGTACAATGCAAACACATCCTTCTGATTATTTCACAGTGAAGGAAAAACCCTTAAAACGAAGTGTCACAACTTGTAGACATACATGATTAAACACTTCTTTCCCTGAAGCTGTTTGCTAGTGACTAAAACTGTACTTCAATGAAAAAAAGACTAAATAATTGACGATTGGCAGAATGTTCCGGAACAGGCGAGGAATGTGGGTCGTGTTCATGGAAACAAAGTGCGATGCAGTTCTTATGAAATACCGGTGTAAACCCTAGAGAAAGGGGCCTTTTACAGAAAGGGGCATTTTCCTCTTAATGGATCTGGCTGAGCGTGAAAAACACAGGTAAACATGAAGTTTTACAGACTTATTTAATTGTGTTTTCAAGCACTTTCATCTGCAGAGAGTCACGCTCTGTCCTGGTGGAGCTCAGTGCTGGAGCCTGTGTGCAGCATCAGCAACTACTCTCTGCCAGAGCATTATGGGAAACAGACTATAGTCTTTTTGTGTGGAGTATTTAAGGACCTGGGCTTTTACGCAAATGGAGGTCGGTTTGAGTTGCAAAATAGTGTGTCCTGCTCTTGTACTTTCATTTAGGTGCCTGAAACATGTCGTTAAGGAGCCTAATTTGAAATACATTTCATGCAGCAGTCCTGGGAAAATCTTCTCCTCAGGGGTTAGACAGCAAATCCCTCACATCCGCTTCCAGTACCTCGTCTTCAGGACTTGCTGTGTATGAAGGCCGTAGAATGCGATGAGCGGCTTGTAGGATGCCAGATAGGATTGTTGTGGAGATGATGTAGTAGTTATCAGACAATGTCTGGGTTCATATCAGAGGAATTCTTAATGGAAGCAACCCTGACAAGGTCCTGGGTCCCAGAGTAGCTTCAGTGCACAGTGTGCTGAAGTCCCACACAAGGCATGGCTGTGCGGGGGACTATAAAACCCCCCCCTAGTTTGACGTCACAGTTGGGGTTGGAGGCTGATATGTCTATAAGAGATTGGACGGGAGCAAGTGATTGGACGGGAGCTGGACCGAGTTCCAGGGGGTCGTCTGCTGTCATACTGTGAAAAGCACTTAACCTGGACGGCTTGAGAAAATTGGCCACCCGACTGTACAAATGCGTCAACCAGTAAATGCATGAAATCCCACTCGGAAAGGCAATTAAACCATTTTGACCATTATGGCAAAGCCATGTTGTACAGTGTACACAAAGAAACTAGCCCACGTGTTTGAAAGTCATTCATGTGTTTTTAGTTCACTTTTATGGCTATAAAAAGCACAAGTTCTGACATGGATTCAGTATAAAATGATGGGGGCGAGATGGGGTGTTCCGCCTGGTGGTTCGGGTGCCGTTCACACTGTCTAGAAGATGTTGGCCCTGCAGATTCCTTCCTGACAGCGTTATGCGGCGGCGACGGAGCCGCTTCGGTTCTCTGAGACCCTGGCAGGTGGATAATCTGCACCAACGTGGGGATAATGCCGGTACTGAGATCCACTGGGTGCCGGTGTCGGGAAGCACTTTTCGCTCAGTGCACAACAAACGCGGAGCCGGACTGGATTAATGCTGTGTCTGTGAGTGGCGTCTGAGAAGGCCAGCTCCAAGCTGGAGATTCTCCTCAGGCGTCAGTCTACTGGGTGGAGACCGAGGACGGCATCACGGTGGAAGATAAGGGTGCCCAGCCAATGGCAGAAAGGCCTATCCTAGATGATTGGCACATGAACTGTGACCACGGAACACGGAACGTATCTGAACATGGAAGTGGTCCATGGGAGGGAGGTTCACATTAAATTATTTGAAGGTCGTTTTTAATGACTGTTTATCATTGCATTCTTAATGATGCCCCAAAAGTTATGTGGGCCTGGACTGTGACCCATTCCCGTCTCAGGCTCAGACCAGGCAATTCTGGACTGCAAGAAGGCTTTGCTATGTGGACATCAAAAGCATTATGGACCAAGCCTAACTTACTGCTTTTAATGCACAAAGAGATGTCGTACACAGAAAACAAGAACTGGTTTAGGACTCAGGATGTTAATGCTATTGACCAAATTATTTCCCCACAATGCACTTTGCCCATGTGGGCATGCCATACTGTAAAAGCCCATGCACTGCTTTTTTTTCATCTGAATAACGAAACATCTGAGACATATTTATCATTAGACTTATAATTCAATCATCAATAGTTTTAGGGTCAGTCTATCGTGGACCTGAAAGATCAGCAAACCATTCTGAAAGGACACCATGATGGAAACCAGCCACGAGCAGAGCAATAATCACAGACAGCGACACCTAGGGGTCAGAGCGCTTCTGACTTGGTTACCATGGTGAACGTAGAAATGCACACATGCACGCATGTCCCAATGTGGCCCCCCTCCCGCCTGCCTTCAATGAGGGCTGATGACAGGTGCGTCACAGTCTCCTTAGGAACGGAACGGCCAATCAAACTAACACTGGCAAGCAGACTACAAAGGCACTCAGCGTCATGTAAACAGCTCTCACCTGAAAGGCCCTGAGGAAAAATGTGATTTTTTTGGGCAACTGTGAATCCCAAACGTGAAACAGCCGCCACAGACACACACACATATGCACACACACACAGAGATTTGTTTGTCAAGTCACATGATCCACTAGCACTGTTCTCTGCTTTTGGGATTGTCTCTTTGGAACCATGGTTGTAAAGCAGGTCTCCTTTTGCTGTTTAACTTTAGTATGTTTACACTAAGAAAAAGAACCTCCAAACCGGTAGCTGGTGCTAGTCTAAGTGTTGGTTCTTTATTCCCTAACAGCCATGTAAAGATTCTGCTTATTAACATGTGTGGGTCAGTGATTAACATAATTATATCGTCTGAGCAGCGGCAGAAACACAAAGGCATTAATGCGTTGCGATCTGGCATGCTGTGCTCAGGCCTCTCTGCTTAAACACAGTACTGACATGTGTCTCAGCACTCACTGTGGAGGGGTCATTGCTGGACAGATGACTCAATCCTAACCAGCAGCCCATGAGTTATCATGTTTAACTTGTCAAGATGCCTCCTCTTGTTTGTGCTGCTTTTGTATAATTTATAATTTTGTATATGTGACCATACTTCTGGGCAGGAGGTGACAGTCCAAATCAACTTGACTGTTTTCAGAGAACAAGCTGTTCACCCTGTCTGTTGTGGCCAGTCCTCCATATTAGGAGCTTTTGCTTCTCTCTGGCCTCTCTAACAGACACCATTTTCTTACCGTTTCTGCCTCTGGAAGACGCTGCTGTTTTTCTCAAGATGTTAGCATCCCTGCCCTGATTCCTGACCTGGTTCTGTGTGTGGATTTTGCACATTTTCCTTGAGTTTGTGTCAGCCTCCTCCAACACTCCAAATATCTGCAATATATGTGATCCACTCTTTGAGTCAGAGTGTCTGTGCCTTGTGATGGACCGCTATCCTGTCCAGGGTGTCCCCCACCTCATACTGTGTGTTTCCTGGGACAGATTCCATGGTGTTCCCCAGGTGTTCCCCAGCTTCCTGGGATAGGCTCCAGGCTCACAGCCACACCATGTTGGGTAAGTGGTCTTTGAAAATAGATGGATGGAGGTATTTGCATTACCAGTAAAGGAGGTCCTGGCTTCCTGGGAAAAAAATTACATTTGGCAAACACAACGCAGTGGCAGCACGTTGTGTAATAGGATTACAGACGCATTGCTCTGGGGAAAAACGATGCTTCATTATCCGGCTAAATAAACAAACCATTTTGCGCACAATAGTGCGGCAGAACGGCCGAACGTTTGCAGAGTATTTTTGTGTCACCATCGTTGTGTAACGGAGCTTTTACGTAAAGCGGTGCTCGTTTTGAGTCCGTATGACTGGTCCCTACTCCCACCCACAATCCGTTTCCCTCAGATAAAGACCCAACGTCCACCTGGCGCGGCCCATCTGAAGCGCCACATGCCGAGAGGACGGTCAGCCTCCGTCTCCTTTTGGCAGGGAATAAGCGTCCCACCCGTGTGCATCTACAGGCCCGGGAGATTTGCGTAACGACAGGAAAATGGCTGGCACTCACTCTTATGTCTTTATATGCCTGTCCGTGTGCGGGGCGCCGACACAAGCTGGGCTGTGGGGAAGGAGGGACGAAGGGAGTTAGAGAAAGGCAGGATGGCTGCACGGGAGCCCTGCGAATGCCCGTCTGACTGGCAGCGGATTGGACCCGACTGGAGCGGCCGTGCGACTCACAAAGCGCAGTAACTGCCCGGAGTCCATCTCTGCTGACAGAAATAGATTTGCATTGTCTTCCACAACCTGTGTTTTTAGCTGAAGCCTTTCTGAGGACCATTTATGGACAGACGGGAGGTGGCGACCACTCGCCCGGAATGCAATAACACAGACAGCGCAGCCCTCTTCAGGATGTCTGTGTGTGGAGGTATATTGTGATTACACAGATTTACATGTTCAGTTCTTAAATATTTAGAGGTGCTTATTTGTGATGATATTTATCCCCTGATAACATCACCAGGAAAATCTTCTATACCATCCTTATTCTAGAACCACGTATCCTGTATAGACTTGTAGGGAGACTCTACCCTATCTAGGGAAGATGGGGAACGAGGCAGGGGGCACCTGGGTGGGATACCAGTTCATCATAGGGTGGAAGCACACTCACACTCACTCATACACACACACGCAAGCACACACACGCTCGCTCGCACACACACACACACGCACACACACAATGGGTGATTTACAGAGCATCTCATCAGTCCACATGTTTTAGACAGTGAGAGGAAATTGGAAAACCTGGAAGAAAAGAGGAAAAACATCAGAACATGGAAAAACTGCATAGACGTGGACCTGGAGATGCGAAGTGAACCCACAGCCCTAGAATGCAAAGCCCAATTAAGTTCCATATTACTGACAAATAACGCTTTGTTATTTGTTAATGCTCTATATACCCTCAGTACAATCATACACATAACACACACCGCACAACATCAGTAGACTCATACAGATACCACACACCATACATCCTCAGTACAATCATACACATACCACACACCGCAGAACATCAGTAGACTCATACAGATACCACACACTGTACAGCCTCAGTACAGTCATACGGATATCACACACCATATACCCTCAGTACAATTATACACATACCACACACCGCAGAACGTCAATACACTCATACAGATATCACACACCGTACATCCTCAGTACAGTCATACACATACCACACACCGCAGAACATCAGTACAGTCATACAGTTCAGATACCACGCCATACACCCTCAGTACAGTCATACACATACCACACACCATACACCATCCGTACAGTCATACGGATATCACACACCATATACCCTCAGTACAGTCATACACATACCACACACCACAGAACATCAGTACACTCATAGAGATACCACACACCATACACCCTCAATACAGTCATACACATACCACACATTGCACAACATTGGTACACTCATACAGATACCACACACCATACACCCTCAGTACAGTCATACACATACCACACACCACAGAACATCAGTACTCATACAGATACCACATGCCATACGCCATCAGTACAGTCATACACATACATACACCCCACAACATCAGTACACTTATAAAGATACCACAAACCATGCACCCTCAGTACAGTTAAACAAATACCACCATCAATATAGTGATACAAATACTGCACGCAATCAATACAGTCATACATATATTACACACCATCAGTACAGTCATAGATACCACACACCATGCACCACCAGTACAGTGATACAAATACCATACATTGTACATTCTCAATACAGTTATATGGACACCACACATCCTACACCCTAAGCACAGTAATACAGATACCACACACCATACACCATCAGTACAATCATATATATATCACACATCATACACCATCAATATAGTCCTACAAAAATCACACACCACAGACCATCAGTACAGTCATATACATACCATACATTGTACACCCTCAGTAGTCACACAGATACCACACGCTGCACACCCTCAGCCCTCCGCTGTACCTGGATTCTCCTGTGGCTTTGGGGCTCTCTTTCCACATGCTGCCTGTACTCTCCCCCACCCCCCAGTCCCCTTTTGGCTCTATGCCAGCTTGAGCTAGTTGGGCCGTCTGCTTCATCCTTCCTGTCATTAATAAAAGAAGGTGGCCCACACCTGCCCACTGACAGCACCCCCACCCCCACTGAGCCCCAGAGCCGCCGAGGACGGGCTCAGACGTACCGGGCTTAATGAACCACTTCTGGCTGTGCTGTCATGAGGCTCTGCGCCACGCTGCCCCCTGCTGACAGCTACCAGCACTGTGTCTCCCACCCCAGCTTTGCAACAGCCAGTCAGGAACGGCCCAGGTAAACCTGAAGCTCCGAGCACCCCCACCACCCTCAACCGTCTGACCCCACCCCCCCCCGATCCTGCAACGCCAGACCCGCTGTGGCAAAGCCAGGATCAGTGACAGCGGCCAGCGGGCTTTTCCGGAAGGGTGAGCTGTACACCTGGCCTGTTGTAAAGCGTCACCTCACTTTGCAAAGTGCTTAAGACAAGCAAAAAAAAAAAAGAAAAAGGAAAAGAAAACCGAGAATCGATACGGCACATCATGGTTGTGTGGACATCTTAATCTATCGAAAATACTCCTGTCACTATGTCAATAAGCTTACCGTTGGAAAGATAACAAGGGATCACCATTCATTCCCGCTAGCTGGGCCCCCTGGCCTCCACGCGGACGTCACATGGCTATGCCCCCCCCAGCACTCGCCTTAATCGGCAATTACCGTATTTACCCAGGATGAATTAGGGCCCCCAGTGAGAAATCGATATGGTCGTTTATTTATGAAGAGGCTTTAAAGGCACCGTAATGACATGCTTGGCCCTCAGAGAGTGAGCCGTTTGTTAATGACAGACGAATTAAATGTGGCGGGCCATTCAGCGGACTCAGGTCCAACATAAAATGAGTGCTGTTTAATCGCCGCGCACGGCTAATAAAACAGATTAACGCCACGAATCATTCATGAACCTGACAGAGGACAGGACGAGCAGGAGCCACAGGCCAGTGCTGGGCACACCAGGGCCGACTAAGGGGCGAGGCTTATCGTGGCTCATCCTCCCTTACTTCCATTCAGGGCTGGCACAGGTATCTCCGAGAGCCGCGTGGCAGACTTGGCAGCAGATGGCAGGAGAGGTGTCACCTTGCCACATGCCTTTCCAGTCTCTACGCGCTCAGTCGAGATGGTCTGTCCAGAGTTACTCAGCTAATCCATCTGCATTTCAGAATGTTCTACGTGTCTGTGTCAATGCGTGTCCTTCAGGCACCTTCATGGAAGCAATCTTCATCCCAACTGTTCCACCATCAAACACAAAATAATGTAATGACAGTGCAGTTTCCCTTGGTGCTGTGCTGTTGATTGGTTGCTGTCTGGCGTCCTGTTAATATCCTGAAAATTTTACACATTTGGAGAAGCAGTCAAAACAAAGGTCTGGGGAACAGCTACTCTCAGCCACCAACTGAGACTGTCTGCATGTGTGTGTGTGTGTGTGAGAGAGTATGTGTGTGTGCGATGGCCTGTTTTTGAAATCACTCTTCCAAACCTGGGACAGGATCTCTGTAATCGCCACCAGGACGCCAATCATCGATCACAGTTGGACCGCCGGTGGTATCGCAATGACGGCGGGCATCTCTCGGCCGCCCGTGAGGCTTCACCGTCCGCCTCTTGGCAACCCGGCGAGCTCTTCTCGGCACTGCCAAAGCCTGTCCTCATTAGTGGGCCATGTTAGTCCTCTAGGCCCCGGTGCCAGGCATCCCACGGAGGGACCCCTTTCAACCGCAGCCAGCCCTCCGAACTCAAGGACGACTCCACATCAGCGTCAACCCCGCGCGCCACGCCAAAAATAATAATGATCATCTGATGCCGACCGCTACACGCTAACCCTGACTAGGCAGCACAGGGGGGGTGGCAGGCTGTTGGGGCCACCCTGGGCGGGTGGGCAGGGGACGTTTCTGTGCAAACTGATTAATTTACCTCCCAGGTCGTCCCACCAGGTGACACAGCTTATTTCTAACTAAAGAGCCCCAACCCACCCCGAGAGAGCAGCAGCATTTGGACACATGGCCTCTTTATCCTCATTATTGTTCAGCCTTACGCTTCAGGGACGAGGACACGCCCTTCGCTGGGGGGGCAGGGGGGTCACGCCCATCACACACGTTTGCCAAGGGCATCGCCTCCAAGGGCGATAGTCCCATCACACACTTCATTCCAGGTAGAGAGAAGCTTCCACACACTTCCACGACAGGTAGCAGGATGACGTTCTGGCTTCATGACTCAGGTATGTAGATTGCGTGCTACAATGGGCTGAGGGCGAATGCCCCCTGCTGGCCAACATGGCAGGTGGTGTGGAGGCCCTGTAGATGCCAGTGGGCCAGGGAACCGGACACAACTGGGACCGTGACAGTGGCTGCCATGCCAACGAGGGGAAAGGGATGGGGCGCTCCCACTGGGCGGCGCTGAAACAGATGGAGCGGCGCGGCCCCTACCTCCACCTCCGCTGACATGTCCGGCCGGCCGGGCCTCGCCTGGGGTGGCCGTCAGTCGGGATCACCATGGAGATTAGTCACATGGTGCAGTTGAGCGCAACCTCAGCTGACAGAAGTAGCCAGCATCTCCACGGGATGCTTTAGTCAGCCACAGCACACACACACCCAACACACACACTCAGCACATCCACACACTTACACAAACGCCGTGTACCGTGTTAAAATCATGGCACTTGACCCAGCCTTGGTCAGTCATCTGCCTGTACCCCCTCTCCTCCATCATTTGCTGTGTGTGTGTGTGTGTGTGTGCGTGTGTGTGTGTGCGCGCGCGTGTGTGTGTGTGTGCATGTGTGTGTGTGCGCGCGCGTGTGTGTGTGTGTGTGTGTGTGCGTGCTCCCACATCTCAGGCTATAGGGACCAATCATCTGTCTGCCCCCATGTTCAGATGGAAACTGGATGACTCTGCCTTCAGTGGAAGAATGTCCCCGTCATACTCTCTGTCACCTCCCCCCGCCACAGACTGTCACCTCCCCCCGTCACAGACTGTCACCTATGGCCTGAAAGTTTGACCTGGGGCACATACACCACAGCACGGCGCCATTACGTTGCCTTTCCCCTCCAGCAGGTGGAGCCACTCTGCCAAGCAGTAGGCCAGCCTGTGTGAGTGTATGGGAGCCCACATGGGACCCAAACCAAACTGTGCCATCCATCTTGGCTGGCATTGGGTCCCAAGAAGCAGGAGGCATAGGTGGAGGAGACCGGAGCAATGGAGCGTGGACTCCACATGGGTGGGGGGTCGGCTGGGGGGCCCAAACGAAGGAACACATAGCAATTACATCTCAAGTGCCACCGCCCCCCCCCCCCACCCCATCCCTGCTGTATCCAGGCACCAGAAAACATTACAGCAGATAAGATACATTCATCCGTCGAAGGCCAGATTTCAATTATCTGTCCGTCTCAACAGGATGGGGCCCTGCTTATGGGGAAATGGCGGCCATGGGTGAAGATGGACTGGAGGATTAGGGTGGCTGGGGGGGCGGGCGAGGGTGACAGGTCACAGCACCCCCTGCAATATGGACAGCTTCCTGAGGGTGATGTCAGCCTTGGAGCGGAACCAAGCATTCCGGATTAATGGGTCCGGTTCAGAATTCCGACTGCGGATCAGAGGGAGACTGTGATAAGCCAAGGTCACACTGTGTAAAACCCCACCCCCCCTCACCCAACCCCCGGCAAGCTGCCCCAGGAGTCCAAATTTGAAAGGCAGCAGATGAATTGCATAACAAAACCCAACACCCCCCCCGCCAAAGTTCTGGGTACAAGCCTGCGTCCGTTCAATAAGCAAATCTCTAAAGAACAAGGGCCACTGGGTCCGAGAGTCGAGATCCAGAATCCGTCATCAGGAAGGGGGTGGATCTTTCAATGGGAGCATACGTCTCCACCTTGCTATGGAACTGGGGCGACCCGATTCTTGTTCCAGAACTCGGCAGCTTTAGTGCTCGGATTTGGAAAATGGGGACGGGGTCTGCGGCCAAAGAGGAGGGTCTGTGGGGGGGGGGGGGGGGCGGCCGGGGGCGGGGGGGGGGGGGGGGGGGGGGGGGGGGGCGGGGGGGGGGGGGGGGGGGGGGGGGGGG